>CAEGAF010148482.1:0-15740 GCA_903067075.1 Micropoecilia bifurca
GGACCAATCGGCTACATACCTCTGATTTGCTACATTTGGATTTTTATTATTAGCACATAATGTTTTTATGCACCAAGTACCAGAATCAGGTATTTGTATGAAGAGGCCTCATCAATGGTGTTGAGACATCAAGTTCATCTGAAGTAATTTTATATAATTTTAGTAATTTTATATATACAGATATATATATTAAACTGAGACTATCATTTCTTTGTCTTCAGTACTTGGTTGGGGCTCCTTTTGCATCGATGTGACGTAGCCGGGACGCCAATATGGCAAGCCGTTCTAACATAAAATTAGCTTCACTAATTCCGCTCAGATTTCTAAATCGGTTTTTGACTAAACTTAAGAGTTGTGGCATTTCTGAATTTTCAGATGGAATAAAATCAGTTTTAATGGAAACTTAAATGTTTCTTCCCCTAAATGTTGGCTTTGCTGCCCTTGACATTCATTGTTCACCAAGAAGATGGCAATAAAAAAAACCAACAAAAAAAAAAGAATGAATAATATTTTATTGTTGTCTTTCCAATGCAGCTCTGGCACAACACTTAGTTTTGAAAATCTTAAAATCCAAGAGAAATGTGATCACCTCATTCATCCAAAAAGGTAAAAACATCTGTACACGTACAGTAGAGCCCACACAATGTTATCTTGACCTTTTAAAAAACATTTTTTCACCTGCTAAATGTTGCTTCCTTTCCATTACCAAACAAAGGACAACTAAACAACAATCAAATGAAAAGCACAAATTTGCTCTCAGATGCTTTACATATTTTGAATATCCCTTTCTCTGATCTAAACAGTATTGCCTCATTTTAGAAATGAAAATGGTGAATATATTGACTTACTGGCAGACAGTTTTATAAAGGTAACAGTTAAAGGCACTTCTTATATTATTATGTTGCACTAACCACACAAAACACATTAAGCTACACTTTGGCTTCTGAGCAAATTAAAGCTTGCCACTCCTTAATTAGTTTCATTGTAGCAGCCAAAAATAAGATCTACAGTTAATTTTTGTGTTGAACTCCTTGAATTAAATCCCTTAAATTCCCATCGTCTCATTTTTACGCTTTTGCAACAATAAAATCTCCATCATGAGACTGCTGAATAATTTCCAGGCGATGCAAAGTGAAAATATAAAGAGGCTAGCAGCATGTTGACCTAAATGTTTGAGAGAAATCTGCCACTATAAGGTCAGAGGTCGCAGAGCAGAAGAGTCCAGAGCAACCTGCGTACACACAGCGGTAAACTCTGGGACGTAGCACCAACTAAACGCCTTCAGTATAAATCTTACGTAGAAAATAACAGCCTATCATCTTTATAACCTCACACTTTTTCTGCTACACCAACAAAATAGATCTTCAGATTAAAAAGAAAACAGAAGAAAAAACAAACCCAACTCTGGTGAATATGAAAATAATTACATTTTGCTTTGAAGGAACAACGCTTAAAAAAAAAAAAGCTATAATATAGAGATATTTACATAAATCTATCCAGTATGTTTTCTGATTGATCAGCATAAATGAAAAAAATATCTGGTACAATGTTTAGTTCTCATGTGACGTCGCACTTCCAGGAACTTTGTAGCTGACAGCCATCTTGGTAGGTTACGCATCTGTCATAACAGTTGCTATGACAACAAAAAACAAATCACAAGCTTAGAACTAGCTCTCACCTCGTTCCTTTCTAACTTATAAAAATATAAGAACAACTTCTTGAGTACTCTGTTTTCTTTTTGTTGGTTCATCTATGCTTTGTGCTGGACTTGCCTACCAAGATGGCGGTTCAGTGGCGCGGCTCACGTCCAGTTGAGACTTGTGGGAACTACATCGACTCTGCTGGTGAGCGTAAAGTTATTCGCACTTTGAATAAACAAAAATAGATAATTGATGACGTGTTGATATTTAGTGAGTTTATCAAAACTGAACAAAACTGGATAAATAATTAGGACAAACCTAACAAAACTAAATGAACAACAAAAATAGTCAAATGAAAAAAACAAAACTGGTATATATTACTCTTTAGTTGTAATACTGATAGTAACGCTGGTTGATAAAAAGACCTTGTATTTCATCACAATCATGCCCAACCTGATAAAATATAAAAGATAAACTTTCATTTTCCCCCACATTAAAATAACACTGCAACCTCATCAGTCTAAAAAACCCACAAAAACAAAGAAAACCAAAAGTTATTTAAGATATCAGTACAGCATTTTCAGTAGTTAAAAGTCTGACACTTGGTGAGTAGTTACTGAAGACTCGCCGGTCCGAGTCTCAGTGGTAACCAGGTGTCTGGTGATTCTCGTCGTCTTGGTGACCGTTGTGATGGTTCCTTCCTCTGTGGAAGACACTTGGTGCTCTTCGGACATTTGCTGGCTGGCGAAGTCGAGTCCTGAGGTGTGGAGACAGAAGGACCCGGAGACGTCCGCCTCCCCTCCCAGTTCGCCCCTGCGCTGGGCAAGAGGGGAACCCTCCGGGGTTATCTGGAGGAAGCCTGGGGGCAGGAGACAGGGACAGATGCGAGAGGAAGCAAGGAAGAGTGCAGAGGATAAGTGAAGAAATCAGGACTGAAAGGAAACTTTGTCTTCAGTAAGAGGAAACAAATCAGGAAGAGAGATGTTAATGGTTCAGAAACAACCTGTAGATACTACAAATGATCTTTGCTGGTGGGTCTGCTCCTACCTGTGGCATGGGGCTTCAGCGTGAACTTGGGGACCTTGAACCAGGAGGTAGATTCCTTTTCCTCTCCCTCTTTGCTTTTGCTCTCCATCTCACTCCACATCTGAACCTTCGTTGATGTGAACTCTGCACCAAAACCCAGCGGAGACTCTGAACTGTCCCTGTCCAACATCTCCGTTCGGGCATGAGATGACACCACTTCCTTTAACGCCAGTTTGTCTGGAGATTCAGCCCCTTGGAGGTCACCCTTTACTTCTGATGAAGAGTCCTTTCCCATTGTATCCCCTGATGCCATCTTGCTGTACGGACTAGTGAACTCCACCTTTGGAAGTTTGATTTTGCCCCCGAATGTCCCTTTGTCATCCTTGTGATGAGTTTCAGCTTTTTCTCCATTGAGACTTGAACTGTCTCCCTTCAAAGTGACATCAGCAGAACCTAATTTGCCTGACGAAAATGAAACTTTGGGCATTTTAATCTTTGCTCCCTTTGACTTTTCCTCTTCCTCTGCATCTCTTTCAGATTTATCTTTAGACTTCCCAAAGCTCGACTTCTTTTTGATTTTGGGCATCTTCACTTTGACATCTGTCTCAGCTTCAGCTGCTGTCTTCTTGTTTGGGGGGGTAATGCTTGCAGATACCTGCTCTGTTTCACTTGGATTCACCAAAACAAAAACAGCTTTCTTTACTTTGGGCATTTTAGGACCCTCATACCGAATTTCTGGTCCGTGGATATCCATCCTTCCTTCAGGAGATGAGATGGAGGGTAATGGGACCCCAAATTTAGGGATCTTGACTTTCTTCTCTGTTTCTGTTTTGTCATCTTCATCTTGTGATGTACCAATATCAAACTCTATATCAGGTATTCTAGGTGCTTTGACTTCTTTACTGGAAGATGAAGGGCCTCCATTGGTACCTGAGCCTGTTTTGAGACTAACGCTTGGTAACGTCACCTCTGGTGCTGTGATGTTAACTTGACATTTATCAGTTGCATGGCCATTGTTTTTGACATCAACCTCCCCACTGTGTTTTACTTCTGCGGTTACATCTTCAACACCTTTCATTTTTGGCACTCCAATCTTGAATTTTTTGCCCTTCTTTCCCTTCTTAACTTTGCTGTCAGTTCCTGATATGTTTAGATCCAGGTCTGGTAATACAATTTTTTTCTTGTCCATCTTAACTTCCCCTTTTTGAAATTCTATGTCCAGTTCTACATCTTCCTTTGGGCCTTTGATATCTATTGTTGGCATTTTCAGTTTTATACCTTTGCTCTCTCCCTCAATATTTAAATCGGTCTTCAGATCTGGAGTTACCACTTGTAACCCAGGCTCAGCTTTGGGTATTTTATCCTTTGGCATTGATATTTTTCCCTTCGTAAGTTTGGCATCTGGACCTGTAACTTCCATCTCCATAGTAGGGACTTCACTACCTTTACCTTTAGGAAGGGAAATATCAACTTCAGGCATCTTTATATGGGGTAGTTTGATTGTTCCACCCTCTGCCTCAGCTTTCCCACTAGGTCTGTCAATACTTGCTTTTGGCATCTTGACATGTCCTTCTTTCTTTATGTTCAACTCTGGAGCTTCCACAGAAGGTTTTACTTTGGGAAAAGCTATATCAACTTTTGGCAACTTGAATTTTCCTCCTTCACTCTTAATGGCAGTGTTGGGGTCTGCAATTTTATCTTTTGACAAAGAAATGTCTCCAGAGGGTACTTCTGGTAGGCTTCCCTCTACTTTTAACTCTGTTCCTTCAAATTTGCTAGCATTACCTTTGGGTAAAGAGATGTCAACATTTGGCATTTTCAGGTGAGGCATTTTTATTTTGCCCTCTGTACCTCCTATCTCAATATCAGGACTCTCAATTCTTCCTTTGGGTAATGATATATCAACTGAAGGCATACTAAAGTGTGGCATCTTAAGCTTTCCACCTTCACCCTCAATCTCCACATCTGGACCATCTTTTCCTTTGTTGACTGAGAAGTCCACATTTGGCATTTTTACATGAGGCACTTTGAATTTTCCTCCCAAATTTCCTGTAATGTCAGCATTTGGGTCAGTAGTTTTTCCTATAGATACAGATGTGTCAACTGACGGCAATTTTACATATGGCGTTTTGAATTTTGCTCCTCCACCGCCTTCGATATCTAAACCTTCAGCCTTTCCTCTGGGAAGGGCTATTTCAACAGATGGCATACCAATCTGGGGCATCTTAAAAGTTCCCTTTTCCCCTTTGAGCTCTACATCTGGACCTTCAATCTGTCCCTTGGGGAGAGAAACCTCAACATTTGGCATTTTATATTGAGGTAATTTGACTTTGTCTTCAGAAGTGCCCTCTATCTGAACATTTGGACCTTCAACTTTTCCTTTAGAAAGTGAAACATCAACAGAGGGCATGCTGATTTGTGGCATCTTGAATTTTCCCCCTTCTCCTTTGATTTCCACATCTGGACCATCAATTTTTCCCTTGGGGAGAGAGATATCAACATGTGGCATCTTTATGTGGGGCATTTTGATTTTTCCTCTTTCTCCATCTATTTTAGGTGCCTCATCCCCTTGGAGTTTACCCTTTGGAAGAGAGATGTCAACCCTGGGCATTTTAAACTTTTGCTCTGCAGTCCCCTCCATTTCAATTTCAGGGGCTTCCAATTTTGCTTTTGGCAGTGAAATATCAGCCTTTGGTAGAGTTATATCAACAGTGGGCATTTTGGCATAAGGGATTTTAAACTTTCCTCCATCACCCTCTATTTCAGTTTTAGGTATATTGAGATCTTTAGGTTTTCCTTTAGGAAGATTCACATCTAATGTTGGCATTGTTACTTGAGGCATTTTGAATTTTCCGTCACCTCCTTTAAGTTCTATATCTGGTCCTTCAATCTCTTGGGATTTACCTTTTGGGAGAGACACGTCAAGGTCCACTTTGGGGATAGAAACATCAATCTTAGGCATTTTGGGAATTTTAAGGTTTCCTTCGTAACCTTTAATATCTGCTTCTGAAACATCAACTTCTGTTTTAGGTAAAAGAACCTCCATCTCTGGTGTTTTAGCCTCTGGGAGTGACAGCTCAACAGAAGGCATCTTGACTTTGCCCTGGGCTTGAAGTTCACCACTTGGTTTACCTAAATCTTTTTCTTTGGAGCCAAATCCTGAGATTGAGAACTTTGGTAACTTGAGAGTGACATCAGGTGCATGAAAGCCACTCTTTCTATCTGCTTTAGCTTCCCCTTTAGCATCAACTTCTCCTTCTGGAAGTTGAACCTTTGGAGATGACATTTTGAACTTTGGAAACTTTACTTTATGTTTTGCCTTGTCTGGGCTCTCAGTCCTGAAATCCAGATGAGGAAGGTCAGCTTTTCCTTTTTTCAGGTTAACATCAACATCAGGACAAGACACTGATATATCTGTATCTTTTTTAGATATTCCAAATGAAGGCATTTTTATTTTTGGTTTCTTCATTTTGACTTTTCCATCCCCATCAAATTCCACTGACGGTGCCCTCATCTCTCCTTCGACATTTGGCGGATGGAGGGAAATATCTCCCTTGAGTCCAGATGCCTCCAAATCACCACTCTTTGACTTTACACCAAACCGGGGGAAAGTGAAACTAGGCACTCTGAGGGAGACATCAGGCAAATCAAAGCTGCCACCTGAGGAAGGTCTTCCTCCCTCTGCTTTCAAAAGTTCAACTTCAATATCATCACCTTTAGGTTTGTTAAGGCCAAAGTCTAGATCCATGTTTGGGGCTGAGATGTCAACTGTTGGTAGCTTGACTGAGGGAAGTTTCAGTGATGCACCTGGACCTTCTACATCTTCAGTCTTAACCTTCAGTTGGGCTGGTTTGAGATCACCTTTCAGACCCGACATCTCCCAATCTCCAGATGCATCAGGCCCACTGATGTCGACTTTAAGGCCTTTATCCTTTGACCCAGATGGAAGCCTTAGGTCCAGATCAAATTTGGGCATATTTATATCAAGAGTTGGCATGTGGAACTTTCCACCTGTTCCCCCTTTTACATCTGGACCCTTGATATCAACATTGATTTCAGGACCTTTTATGTTGGCTTGCGGTTCCTTTGCTTTCATGTCAGGAAGATGCAAAGAAGGCATATGAAACTTGCCTCCTTTCTTAGCATAACCATCAGTGTCAATTTCTCCTTCAACCTTTGGTTTTGGAAGAGATAAATCAATGTCTGGCATCTCAATGTTTCCTGCCTTGATGTCTGGGCCTTTAATTTTAACATTCCCTTCAGGAAGGCTCACCTTAGGTAAAGACACATCAATTTTTGGCATTTTAAACTTACCCCTCTTACCCTCAACACCCTCAAACTCGTAGTCGCCTTCGACTTTTCCTTTGGGGAATGAAATATCAACAGCTGGTAAGTCAATTTTCCCTCCTTCAACCTCTGGGGTGTTGAGGTTTACATCTACTTCTGGAGATTTGATTTTAGGAAATGATAAATCACCCTTTACTTTAGGCCCTTGAATATCAACATCTCCCTTTCCTTTGATTTTAGGAAGGGACAGATCAACCGAGGGAATGTGAAACTTGCTGCTTGTACCTGTATTGACATTTATTTCTACATCTGTCTTTGCTTTTGAAAGTGAAATGTCAGCAGCTGGTACTTCAATTTCTCCTTTTATGTCTGGCCCTCCAACACTAGCATCAGCCTTCGGGAGAGTAACCTTTGGTAAGGAGATATCAAATTTTGGTAATTTAAACTTCCCACCCTTCATCTCAGGGGGCTCAACATCAAGGTCAATATCAGTCTTTCCTTTAGGGAGGGAGACATCAACAGCAGGCATTTTGATTTTTCCTCCTTCAATTTCAGGACCATCTATATTTACATTAGGCCCCTTAGCTTTTAGTTTAGGAAGAGTAATGTCAATTGAAGGCATGTGAAACTTGCCTTCTTTGTTGGAAAGCATTCTAGTTTCAATTTCTCCTCCTGCTTTACCCCCTGGGAAGGATATGTCAACATCTGGCATGTCAATATTTCCTCCCTTCATTTCAGGCCCTTTCATTTTCAGCTCACCTTCTGGAAGATTGACTTTGGGCAACGAGACATCAAATGTGGGCATTTTAAGTTTACTACCTTTAACTTTAGGTCCTTCAACATTTAAATCACCCTCAAATTGTCCACTTTGAAGTGATATTTCACCTTTTGGTTTGGGTATTTCAATATTCATATCAACTCCTTTTGTTTTTATTTTAGGAAGAGAGATATCTATTGAGGGCAGTTGAAACTTGCCTTTTTTGTCACTTTGTCCCTGAATATCTATGTCTCCCTCAACTTTTCCTGTAGAAGTTGAGCTATCAGCAGCTGGGATTTCAAGTTTTCCCTTAACATCAGGTCCTTTGACTTTGACAGCACCCTCTGGTAGACTAAATTTTGGAAGTGAAATATCAACTTTGGGCAGGTTTACTTTTCCCCCTTTTAATTCCGGACCTCCAACGCTGAGGTCAGCATCAATATTTTCTTTTGGAAGTGAAATGTTAGCTTCAGGTATGTCGAATTTTCCACCCTTAAATTCTGGACCTTCAACATTTATCTCAGTTCCTTTGGTTTTCATTTTAGGAAGAGAGATGTCAATGTTTGGCATGTGGAATTTGCCTCCCTTCCCAGCATGTCCTTCAGTTGCAAAGTCTCCTTTTACTTTTCCTTTGGGAAGTGACAAATCAATGTCTGGTAACTCAATTTTTCCTGTTTTGAACTCTGGGCCTTTTATCTTCAAATCACCCTCAGGGAGATTAACCTTTGGTAAAGACATGTCAATTTTTGGCATTTTAAATTTACCCCCCTTCCCCTCAGGGCCCTCAACCTCTATGCCACCTTCAAGTTTCCCTTTGGGGTATGAGATGTCTGGGGTTGGTTGAACTACCTTTCCTACTTCAAAGTCTGGGCCTTGAAGACTGATATCTACCTCTGGACACTGAACTTTAGGTATAGACAAATCACCCTTGATGTCAGGTTTTTCAATCTCAATGTCAGCTCCCTTTGCTTTGAGCCTTGGAAGAGAGAAATCCACTGTGGGCATATGAAATTTGCCCCCTTTACCACTTTCAACATTTATATCTACATTTGCTTTTGGTAGTGAAATGTCAGTGGTCGGCTTCTCAATTTTTCCTTTCATATCTGGTCCTTCTACATTGATGTCAACCTTTGGGGCGGTAATCTTTGGGAGAGAAACATCAAATTTTGGCATCTTAAATTTTCCTCCTTTCACTTCAGTTCCTTCTGCCATGACATTGCCTTCTATTTGACCTTTGGGAAGTGAAACATCCACACTTGGTAGGTCAACCTTTCCTCCTTCAATGTCGGGGCCTTTGACGGTAATATCCATGTCTGGAGACTTGATTTTAGAGAGTGACACGTCACCCTTGATTTTAGGTCCTTGAATGTCAACATTGGCTTCCTTTCCTTTGATTGTAGGGAAAGAGATACCAACCGAGGGCAAGTGAAACTTGCTTTTACCACTGCCTACATCAACCTCTACATCTGTCTTTGGTTTGGGCAGTGAAATATCAGCAGATGGTACTTCCATTTCTCTTTTCATATCTGACCCTTCAACGCTGACATCAGCCTTGGAGAGAGTAACGTTTGGTAAGGAGATATCAAATTTTGGTAATTTAAACTTTCCACCCTTCATCTCAGGGCCCTCCACATCAAAGTCACCATCAACCTTTCCTTTAGGGAGAGAGACATTAACAGCAGGTATTTTGATTTTTCCTCCCTTTAGATCAGGGGCCTTGAGACTAGCATCTATATCAGGAGACTGTGTTTTGGGAAGTGAAATATCAAGAGATGGCAAATTTATCTTCCCACCTTCAATTTCAGGACCCTCAAAGTTGACCTCTGGTCCCTTAGCTTTTGGAAGTGAAATATCACCAGCTGTAATTTTTGTTTTTCCTTTAATTTCTGGACCTTCAATGTTGGAATCAACCTTTGGGAGTGTAATCTTTGGAAAAGAAACGTCAAATGTTGGCATTTTGAACTTCCCTCCTTTTATGTCCACTCCTTCAGGGTTAACATCACCCTCCACTTTAAATGATGATGGTGAAACATCAACATTCACATCTGGACCCTGAAGACCAACATTTAATTCAGGAGACCTCAATTTAGGTGCAGAAACATCCACTGAAGGCAAATTTACCTTTCTGCCTTGAACTTCACCACTCAGCTCTGGTCCTTTACCTTTTATTTTAGGAAGAGAAATGTCAACTGAGGGTATTTGGAACTTGCTTCCTTTACTGACATGTCCTCCGGCTTCAATTTCCCCTTTTGCTTTTCCTTTTGAGATTGATATATCAAGGTCTGGCATCTCAAGCTTCTCTCCCTTGATATTTGGATCTTTTATTCTTATATCACCCTCTGGAAGACTTACTTTGGGCAAGGAGACATCAAATTTTGGCATTTTTAACTTTCCACCTTTTATCTCTGAACTTTCAACATCTAAGTCTCCACCAGTTTTTCCTTTGGGAAATGAAATGTCCACCGTTGGCAAGTTAAATCCTCCTTTTACATTAGGGCCTTCGAGGCTCAGATCACCCTCCACTTTGTCCTTTGGTAGTGTGATGTCGCCTTTTAGGTTTGGACCTTCGAGATCAATGTCGGCTCCTTTTGCTTTTAATTTAGGTAGAGAAACATCAAGAGAGGGCAGCTGAAATTTGGCTTCTTTGTCCATGTGACCATCAATGTCAACTTCTCTTTTTACTTTGGGTAGAGAAATGTCAACATGGCCCTCTGGAAGGTTTGTCTTTGGAAGGGAAATATCCAATTTGGGTATTTTGAATTTTCCTCCTTTTACTTCAGTACTTTCGATATTGAGGTCGATATCAGCTTTTCCTTTTGGAAGAGAAAGGTCAATGTCAGGCATGTTGATGTCTCCTTGTTTAAAGTCAGGCCCTTCTATGTTGACCTCTGGTCCTTTAGCTTTTATCTTTGGGAGAGAAAAATCAACAGAGGGTATGTGAAACTTCCCACCTTTCCAGCCATGCCCATCAGTTTCTACATCTGATTTTCCTTTAGGCAGTGAAATATCAATGTCTGGCATCTCAATCTTCTTGCCCTTGAAGTCAGGACCCTTTACTTTGACTTCACCTTCAGGAAAGTTTACCTTTGGCATCGAAATGTCAAATGTTGGCATTTTTGTCTTTCCTCCTTTTATTTCAGCGTCTTTAACATCAATCTCAAAGTCAGCTTTTGGCTTTGGAAGTGAAATGTCAACATCTGGGCCCTGGAGGCTGACTTCTACCTCTGGAGATTTTATTTTAGGTGCTGAAATATCCATTGATGGCACGTCAAATGTTTTTCCTTCACCTTTAAGCCCTTTAATGTCAATACCAGCTTCTCTGGATTTTATCTTTGGAAGGTTAATGTTTAACAAAGGCATGTTAAATTTGGCTCCTTTTGCTCCATGACCGTCAAGATCTCCTTCTATTGTTCCTTCAGGAGGTGAAATGTCAACAGCTGGCATTTCAATCTTTCCTTTAATGTCTGGTCCTTGAACTTTGACGTCACCCTCTGGTACGTCCAATTTTGGAGCTGAAACTTTAAATTTGGGCATTTTGAGTTTTCCTGCTTTTCCCTCCGGTCCTTTAATATTTACACCAAATTTGCCTTTACCTTTAGGAAGTTTAGTATCACCAGAAAGTATTTCAAAGTTACCATCTACTCCAGAGTGGATGTCAATATCAATGTTTCCATGTTTTTTCCCTCTAGGCAATGAGAGATCAATTCTGGGCATTTCAAATTTGTCAGCTTTGACCTTTGGACCTTGAAAGTTTACGTCTCCTTCTGGAATTTTAATACTGGGTAAATCGATGTCTACAGACGGCACATTGAATCCAGCCATTTTACCTTCTCCACCAAAATCAACGTCAGCTTCCAGTGTTCCTTGTGGTGTGGAGATGTCGATAGTTGGTGCTTTTACTTCTCCACTTATAATTTCTGGTCCTTCGATGTTGATTTCACCTCGCTTTGATTTTATTTTAGGTAGGGAAACGTCAACTGAGGGTAAATGAAAATGCCCTCCTTTAGTTGTAGTTCCTATGTCCACATCTAATTGTCCTTTTGGAAGTGAGATATCAGCAGACTGTCCTCTGATTTCAATGTTCTCCTCAGGCATCTTCACTTTCGGAAGGGACACATCAAGCGAAGGCATCTTTAACTTCCCTCCTTTTCCTTCAACAGTTATCTTCCCCTCTACTTTTTCTTTTGGAAGAGAAATATCTTTTGCAGGCAAATTCATTTTCCCTTCTTTGATCCCGGTTCCTTTTAAATTGACATTAGCTGTAGGTGATTTGATGTTAAATTCAGGACCTTCGATGTCTATGTTAGTTCCCCCTTCAGGTGATTTTATTGTAGGGAGAGAAATGTCAAGAGATGGCATGTTAAATTTTGCTCCCCCTTTGACTGCAGGTTCTTTAACATCTAGTTCTCTGTCTTCAGTTTTCCCCTTAGGCAATGAGATGTCAAACGTTGGCATCTTAAATTTGGCGCCACCTTTTCCCTCTACATCCACACTGCCTTGTTCCCTTGATGTCGGAAGCGAAAGGTCGATCTTTGGAAGTTCAGGAGCTTCTAGTTTCACGTCTCCTTCAGGAAGTTTCAACTTGGGGAGAGAAATGTTTACAGAAGGCATGTTGAATTTGCCTCCTTCGACTTTTCCTTCAATGTCGAGCTTAGCCTTGGGTTTAGGTACAGAAACATCTGCTGATGGCAGCGCAGTTTTCTCTCCTTTAATGTCAACCTCAGCCCCAGCTGTTGCCATTTTTGGGAGTTTGATGTTGACAGAAGGCATTTTGAACTTTCCTCCTTTTGCGTCTGGACTTCCTAGTTCAACATCGCCCTCTGCCTTTCCTCTTGGCACAGAGATATTTACAGAGGGCACAGGAATTTCACCTTCAACCTCAAGCTTAGGGGTTTTTACGTGACCTTCTGGTTTTCGTTTTGGCAGAGACACGTCGATCGAAGGCATTTTGAATTTGCCCCCCTCGATGTCTCCCTTTATTTTTCCTTTAGGCGTTTCAAATTTGCTACCTTTCACTTTTTGGCCTTCAGTGCCGACTTCCACCTCACCTGCCTTCAGTTTAGGCAGCGAGACATCAACAGATGGCAGCTGAAATGTTCCCTTCCCTTCACCGTCAGCTGCTCCTGCATTGCTTTTTGGAAGAGTTAAATCTACTTTGGGCAACTTGAATCCCACTTCCATGTCTCCTTCTGCGTTTGATGAATTAATTTTAGGAAGAGTTACGTCAAAATCAGGCAGCTTAAACTTTCCGTCACCACCAACGTAATAGTCCATGTCCACATCCACGCCGTCCGATTTCATCGTTGGAAAAGCGACGTCAGCAGAAGGTGGGTTGAACTTTCCTCCGCCTCCTGGGCCTTTAATATCGACACCAGGAGCTTCCATCTTTGGTAAGGAGATGTCAACTTTTGGCAGAGAGATTTTGGGCCCTTTCACAGTTCCCTCCACTTCATCGGGAATTCTCTGACCCGAATCAAACTCCAGGCCAGCATCGGGTACAGAGATGTTGATTTCTGACTCCCCTGCTCCTTCAAGCCCTTGGACTGAATAACTTGCGTCAGACTTTCCCTTTATCTTTGGCAAAGAAATATCTACTGAGGGTATTTGAACTGAGGCAGCTTTTCCTGATATGTCTCCTTTAATTTTTGGTTTGATGACTTCCACGTTAGGAACACTAAATTCTCCATCCCCTCTGATTTCAGCTGTTGAGGTTTTGATGTCAGGTACTTTCACTCCCTCTGTTTTCACCTTAATTTCACCGTCAATCTCATCCGAGTGGCGCGAGAGTCTGATTTTAGGTAGTTTCAACTTTGGTATTCTGAGTTTTGCATCTTCCTTGCTGACATCAGCTTCTCCTTTTACGTCTACTTTAGGAGCCTTGATCTCTGCGCTTCCCTTCACGCTGGGCAGAGACGCCTCGGCTTTTCCTGAGGGGAGGGCAAACTCCACATCTGGGGGGCTGAATCTTGAGCCTCTCTTCTCCACGTTTTTGTCTTTTTTTCCAGACAAATTTACCTCCACCGACGGCGGCTGGACGATTATCTCTGGAGGCCTGAGCTCCACGCTTCCCGAGGAAGAACCCGACTTTGTGTGTTTCGTCTTGGGAAATACGATCCCAAACCTGTGTCCCTTTCCTTTAGCTTTCACTTTAGCTCCAGGTATTTCAGATGGAGGGATGCTCTCTTGTCCCTCAAGTTCCAGTTTTCCTCCCGCACCACTGCGTCCCTTCGCTTTCATATGGGGGAACCTGAAAACACACCCACAGTCCGAACTGTAAGCAGAAACCCGGATGTGAATTTAACATCCAACCAGGACCGTATTTGTCGGAGCTAAACTAACCTGATCCTCGTTTTTGCCTTTCCAACGCTCCCTGTTCCTCTGACCTCTACGTCACTCTTCCTCTGGTTTAACTTGGGAAGTGAAAACTCCACGTCAACCTCAGCTGGTGGGGGCGTTCCCTCGATCACAAGCTCCTCCCTGCGCTTCTCTTTCAGTCTCTTCAGACCAAATCGACCCCCTCTTTTCTTCTGGATCTTAAACGGTTTCATCCCTTTCACACTCTGGAACAGAAAAGAAAATGTTCTGAATGTGGTTTTTCAGTGGTTAAACCCAGTTTGAACAAGTTTGGAACAGCTTTGCTGCTGAACTTCATTGTAACTTAAAGGATATTTTTGTTCGATTGTTTTGGAACGATAGTGCAGCTATAGTGGAGTTAATCCTGTTGAATGTAGCCAATCAGAAAGCGAGGAGACGTAAACATGGAGGGGAATCCAAAACAACTGGAACGGTTCAAGTAAAAGTTAGTATCAGGGAGAACATTTAGTTGTTTCTCTCCAAGTTCAGTTCGAAAAGGGGTCAACCAGTTCCTCCTCTAAAATGAAAGTCTGTTTAAGAAAACATCTGATTACCATTTTAGCCATCTTGGCCTTGGGACCTTTGACCTCCAGGCTGGGAACTCTTGGCCGGACGCTGACGTCAGCTTTAGGAACGGTCCTCTTGACCTGGAAGCTGACTTTATATGGCTCTGCGCACTGAAGGATCTTCAGCGCGTCCTCATAGCGCACGTTGTCAAAGTAGACCTTCGCACTCAGCAGCTGATCCCCTTCAGAGAGGAGATTATCAATCGGTACATCAGAAAATACCAATATCGGGGGGCATAACTGCACAGGTTTTACCACAAATTACTCTTCTACACTGTAAAAACACAAAATATTACCAAGTATTTTTATGTTGTTTTGAGTGAAAATCTCTTAGTACACTTTAAATTGGACAATACTAACTTACAAGTAACTTTTTAGTCATATATGTAAGCTCAAAAATGTCAAAATCAGTATTTCCAGAGTTTTTTTTTCTTAAAAGAAATGTTCCAACAATTGAAATTCAGAAATTTCAAATTTTTGTGGAAAATTTATAATATCTCTTACAAATTTCTGAGATTACTTTTAAAACATTTAGAAAAGCTTTTTGACAGAAACTTACTACTATTTTTTCTACAATGGCCCTAAAATGGGAGATTTAGCATTCTATTTAAAAGACACCTAGTTTTCCTGTTATGTAAGATTTAATTTCTGATACGATTATCAGAAATTAAATATTATTCAGTTATGATCTGTGTGATAATGTTTGAATGTTTCATGTGGATTTTATGTCCTGTACAAAAACAGAGTCATTGTTATTTATGCTACAGATGGGATCAGTTACGTGGATTAATGATGTGAATTTATGTTAAATATACGATATTTTCATTTGCTGTCTGGACTGAAGCTGCTGGATTGAAGTTAACCACCACCTTTATTTCCTCTATTATTAGAATAAACACAGTAAAACTTAATGTGTCTGTCGTGAATCGACCTACTGGACCTGAGACGAATACAGAAGGGTCACAAACGGGCCTTGCAGTCCGGATCGCTTTATATGACAAAAGGTTGAACACAGATGATTCTTTGACCCTGCACAGTAAAAATGCCAGTGTTGAATTAACACCCAAAAGTGTCTATATGTGTCCAAGTCAGCTGGTGTTAAATTCAACA
>CAEGAF010148489.1:0-11180 GCA_903067075.1 Micropoecilia bifurca
CCCCCCCCCCCCCCCCCCCCCCCCCCCCCCCCCCCCCCCCCCCCCCCCCCCCCCCCCCCCCCCCCCGCCGATTTATGCTTTCGCATCCACCTGAATAATGTGTAGTTGCGCCACTGATCCTCAGAGTACACAAAGTAGGGAGCTATGTAAAAGTAATTTTAAAAAATACAATTTCTTCAGCAGATTCCTGCAAAGAAGTTCACGTAGCTTTAAAATAAATACACGGTTTAATTAAAAAATGGTACAAAAAGACTCATGTTGTTACTGCCTTCACCATCTGTAGCCTCTTCATAAAGAGTCAATTTAAACCCTAATTAGCTCAGTCATGGCAGCCTTATTTTGTCCGTGTTTCTCCCTCCAGCGGAGTCTATTCATAGATCTTTTTCACTAGTGTTTCTATTTCTACCAGGATATCCCTCTGGAGCAGACCTTTCTTGACCCACATTAGAGATTCTCGAAATGCTGTGGGTGAAGTAATTATTCGCAAACCAAAAAGAGAGAAAATTTAGCTGTTTTAGCTTTTCTCACAATAGTATTTTTGAGTGCTAGCCAATGTGTTTCTTACTTGGAGCATAGAGATGGGGGAAATAAACATATTTATTTAGTTAATTTTTAGCCCCCTAGAGTCAGCTTTTTTGTTTGGACGTAAAGAGTGTTTTATGTAAGTAAAGGCCACTCAATTCGGTTTACTGGATTGAATCTCATTTTGTCAATAAAACTGCAAATAGAGGAACGTGAGCACAGTGACGTCATCATCTTGTTCAAGAAACTAGTTTGAAACATCATCCTGCTAGAAGTAGACACATTACTATGGTTAGTAATAAAGGTCAGGCAGACTCATGCTTTTATACGGAATAGAAATTTTGTTACATGTTTTTGTCACGGAGTAAACATAAATAAGTCGTACTTTTTTTTTCTTAAAATCTATTCTTTAAAAGTTAAAAGTCAAAAATCAACCGTATTTGCTGCATATATAGATGTGAATTTATTTTTTTTTGACGCCTTATTTTAATGTAAAGAAATACATTGTGCTGAATTTGAATAGTAAATACCAGTGGGTATAAGACCCATAAATGGCAGCTGTGCGATCCTTATAAGGTTTCAACAGGTTCTTATTGTAGTTCCTCTTGCCTTTTTATTATCTTGAACAACTCTGTCCAGACTCTTTTTACATCAACAAGACATTTTTTGTACACACAGCTGCTGCTTGGTGACTGCTTTTTTTTTTCTTTCTTTCTTTTCATTTTTTGTAACCCTGACAGGTGGTTGTGGAGAATAATAGATCAGCAGTTTCTGAAATATTCAGACTAAGCTGTCAGGGACTTACAAACATCTCACACTCAGTGTCACACAAATCCTCTTCCTCCGCGATTTTAAAACTTGGCTTGAACTTAAGCAAGTCTTCCTGACCTTGTCTGCATGCATTGAATAGCTGATGTGTGATTGGTTGATGTGTTGATTAAAACCTAATAAAGGAGCTGGTGAGTGTAAATGTAATGAAGGTTCATAGTTACTCACCTTGTTGTTTTTTTTAACTGTGCCTGGCTGTTCAAAGGAATGTGTTCTCATAAAAGCAGCACATGTCGATCTGTAGGAGGATCTGTCTTGTCTTCTCGTTGACTATCTAGCCATATGTATGTTTCTCATACATCTGTCATTCAGGTTGGGTCACTTTGTGTATGACCATCTGTTTTGCCATTGCTTTTCTTTATAACTGTCTTACTGTGACTAGCCGTCTTGGAATAGCTTTAACAGCTGTAGGCTAGTATGTTTTTTCTAACATCGTTATTTTCTATTGGTCTGTTTGGCTAATTACCTGCTAGTCTGTCCCACCAGCTTGATTATCTGCAAACCAATCAATCTGAGACATTCTGAGACATTTGCCCTGTTTCTTTAGGTCTTTAGACTGAATCTCAAATAACAAAATGCATAATAGAGATTCTAAAATTGAATTGTCTGTGATTAACTGTGACTATGTGTGATGTCTTAAACTTTTCCAACTTTTAGTATTGTTGAGTCTTTAAAGTGACTGTCTCAATGAAAACTTAGCTGCATGGTAACACATCTTTTTTGTTTTTGTTTTACTTTTTTTCAATGAGATAAGGATGTGGAAAAAGGGGACAGCTGTGAAAATTATGCTAATAGCTGGGAAAAAAAAGAGGAAATCCAGACCTTTTGTAATGTGATCTCAAAAGCATCTGCTTTGTTTTATGTATCCTTCTACCTGACCAAAATACCTCACTGCTGTTTCGAAGTAGCACAGCGAGATTTGCAGAAAATTTCCCAAGTGAATGTGAACAGTCAAAATGCTTAGATGTGATGGATATGAATATACATAGGTTTATAGGAAAGTCACACATTTTTTTATTCTTTGTTTGTATAACAATCGATGCTGAGTATGCAGGAGTTTCCCTCATCTACTGGGTTCTGTGAAACAGTGTAGTGCACGCACACAGATATTGAGAAAGTTTTCACAAACTTGAGACAGGTCAGCTATGTACGCAACATCATCTTGAAAGACCACTTGATATTTTTTTGGTTGTCTGTGGTTGGAGTCTATTAAATGTTATTGTAGAAGCCCTACATGGGCTAAAATGGTGAGAAACCAAAAGAATCTTATACTTGTTTCTTAAAAATCTTTTTAATTAAAAAAAAATAAAGCATAAGATCTTAAATCTTTGCAAAACAAGCTGCTTTACACAAGTTTTTCATGAATAAAGTAAAATGTGGGCTGGAGTAAAAAAACAAAAAAAGGACTCATTTCAGTAAGACAACCTCAAGAGTTTACTTAGTGATTCTGTTTAACATCAGACAGAGATGCAATTGACAGCTGAAGAAGAATAATGCAAACACATTTGCATCAAACTCAATTACATATCGTTGTCAACACCAAATGACAATCGTCGCCTCTCAAACGCGATTCCCCATGTTGCATTTAATTGCTCCAGGTCATTACATCTATTCACTCACTCTGCTTCTGCACTGTATTCTCTTACAATTACCCTGAATGTTGGGCTTTGCAAAGCTAATTTAGTTTTTCACATAATAATGGCCTGCAGAATCAATAAAAATATGCCCACATTTAATTATAAACATGTCAGCGTGATTAGTCTGGAGTTTACATATTGTCTTACAACTTTTAATGTGGGTGGAAAAGTTTGAAGCTATTTATTTTAAATGATGAAGGCACGTTCATCAAGTTGTATTCTTATTTATCCTTCCCATGTCACTGAACTTATAGCTTATTGTTAATGAATAGATTAGGTTGTTAAAGGAATTGCCCTACATTCCACTGAATTGTAGTTGAGATGAGTCATTTGTATCTGGATAATCTGTTCTTATTTATTTCATAAATAATTATTAGTTGTAGTTTTTTTCTTTTTTTTATCATATCACCTTGCTAATTAGAAATATTTGAAAGCAATATTTTTCCCCTCATCAAGCCCTTCCAATATCTACATATTAAAAAAGTTGAGACAAAATCTGACAGATTAGATACACAAGCATTTTTATTCTTGTAGAACTGAAATGGCTTGATTTTTGTTACTCAACATATTGATCATGGATTATGACCTGGCATTAATTGAGGCTGAGGCAGTGATGTAGTGGAGGAAAGAAACACCGCCACCTGCAGGCGGGAGGTAGCAGCCATTTAAACCCAGTGCTGTTGGACATTTTTGTTGAAAATCCACAATAAAGTAATATATCTGCATCAGCGCAAAAAAAAAAAAGAAAATGCAGAGATCTGTTGATTTTGTGTGAGGAAAAAAGCAAACACTGGTGGGATTGTATATAAAAGATGAACTTCACAGAGTTCCAAAACTCTAAACATGTCACCTGGTTATTGAATGAATATGTCAGCTGATCTTCAAAGATAATTGTGTGTCTTGACAAAAAACACAAGATGTTACATCAGGTTTCCTGCTGTTTCCCCTCCACTTTTCTGAATGCCGTCCCAATCTAATAGATTTTTTGTTTATAAAAACGCAGTGGTAATTAGTGTGTACAAAAGCTTTAGAGCAGAAATAACGATGTCCTAAGGGACTTTGTCTACAATACATCTGGCTGTGCAAGTGTTTCAAACAAAACAAGCTATAACATTTGATGCTTGTAGCTTAAAACATTAAACAAGTCAAGTAATATAATCAACATCAAAACAACTGTTTTACAACCAATACAACCAATGTATTTGTGAAAAATACATTCAAATCTTTAAAACTTAACGTCACTGCAATCTCATTTTGTATTTAGTGACACAAAGAGTTTGGTACATGTTGTGAAGTTTAGACCAGTTCTCAGGGTAAACAAGTGTTTCCATTTTACATCAAACAGATTTTCATATATTTAATGTGAATGTTTTGAATGAACCAATCACACATTTACCAAACCTTGACGTCAGCATAACCTGAGCGCTCCTTTCACATAATTCTCATTATAGTAATTTGTGAGAAAAAAAGTCAATACATCAGCAACAACTAAACAGCTTTGAACTTTTCACTTGGCTTTAAAGATTGACTGATGATCATAAAAATAAAAGATTCCTATTGTAATTTTGTTTTGGATACATATTTGAATTTGTGCTGGCAAAACAGGATTTTCATTGAGAATGTAAGATATTGAAGTCGTCTTTTTTTTTTAAAAAAAAGGCTTCTCTTGCCCCCAGGGGCAAACTGTAGCTTTGTGTAATAGAGGATGTCAAGGGAGCTAATTCATTCCAGTATCGGGCATAAAAAGCTTTATCATTGTACATTTTCAACCCATATTTTGATTTTCTTTTGTGAAAGGATGTCTCATAATTACATCCCTGAGGAACAGACACAAACTTATTTCCTTTTTACTTTTGGTCCTTGGGAAACAGGATACTGCCTTATCTTAAAAGCAATATATCCTTTTGTAATAAGAAAACACAATTTTATGATAATTCTATAACGAGCCACCGACTAAAAGACCCTCGCCTCTATTTTTTATTTATTTATATTTTTCTACGTTTGTTCTCTTTTCTACAGTCTTTGGTATTTCTTTTTTATAACTGATACTTCTTGCTTCCTTTAGTCCATCTTCTGTTGATTTAAATCTGGCTTTTAGAAACTGCTAAAGTGCAGTCGAGTATGACCGCTTAAATAATGTTTTTTAGTTGAAAAGAACAAAAAAAAGGACCCACTACAAGTCAAGGCCAGGGGAGTTCATCTCCTTCGGTGAAAGGCAAACTTGCTAACAGAAAAGGCTTCTTTTGCTGAAAGGACTCTGTAGGCTTCTGTGTTGTTTGGCTCAAAATTGGTCCTCAAATTGCAGATGGATGTATTTGAAATCTTGACCCTGCTAAAGAAACGTATTGGGAGAAAAAAACATGTTTTGGAGTGAAGAGATAAAATAAGTGGCTGAATACCAATGCACATTACACTCAAGTTCTTATTTGTTGAATGCTAATCATCATATCCACTTAATGCACTCCTTATTCAAAAACTCCAAGTCTTGTATACTGTGGACGCAATGTGGAACAAGTGACAAGCATACATGGCATTTTCATCTGCCATTGTACCTATAAGGGTGTTTTCACACCAGATATATTTAGTGCTCTCTAACCTGCCCACAGTTCGTTCCCCCTATTGGTCCAGAGTTTTTGTGCATATCTGAATACACTCAAGCACATCCTGGTGTTGACCAAACAACTGGTCCGAGATCCAGTTTTTGAGGTGGTCTCGATCAGCTTTCAAACGAATTCTGGTCCATCCCACCTCTGGTGTGAACACAGACTGGCTTTGACCCGAAGTAATTACAGGGAATATGTATGTATGTTTGGATTTTACAAGTGCAAACAAACGAGTAAAACTTAGACCCTTGGTGTTGCTAAAACTACAACTACGTGCTAAAATCATACTCGATCCGCCGTTTTCTGCTTAATGATGCCAGCATATCGTGGGTGAGGGCAGACAGAACATCTCGCCTCATTCAGCTTACGCGCTTCAAAAATAATTATCACATCGCAAAAATTATGTTTAACAATCTGCTCTCAACATTCACAATGATATTGAAGTTATAATAACAGCACAAATGTGCACAGCAAAAAAACAGCAAGCAAGACTTTCAAATTTTGTTTTTGTCCAGGTCTGTGATCCGTCCAGCAGAAAAAAACTAAATATTTCACTTCCATGTAAATCCAGGACTATGTATCTAACAACCACACAATAAGCTTTCGATAGACTAGATGGATAGCCAAACACAGAGGCGATTAACATTCTTTATGCCACAGACGATGCATCACACAACTCCAACTGTTAATTGCAAATACTCACTTAATTGCAAACAGCACACAGTTGCCTTGCAATTGTTTCTGCACTCAAACGTTGTGCAGAATGGGTTCTAATTGACCATGTAAATATTTGTATGAACATAATCATCATTGCCGAAAGCTGTTTAAGTAACATTTTGTTTAATTAAGTACTAATGAGCAGCCAGTGTCTTACCCACAGCAGACAGAAGTACCATCAGTGTAGAAAAAAAAAACCCAGCAAAGGGGCCGCTAGGTTATCCAGAATAAAAATCAATTAAAAATGGAACAACAGTGACTTTGGATAAAAACTGATGAAATACTGAAGGTTCTCTCAACTCACCATTTTGTTCGCAGACAGGTTGTGAGATTTGTGTAGTTTGTTTTTAAAACAAGGGATGTTCAAGCACCATGCTGATCTGCAACTACACAGGCGAATGCTGGCTTTTACCCAAAGTCAAAGACAGAAGTGTTAAAATTCAAAGTGTAACTTTTACTTGGAGTGTTATAAGTTAATTAAGTTTTTTAGCCTTTCTCCAGTTTCCATTTTACTTGGATCTTAGCTCTGGCCTGCCTGGCCTTCTGACTTGTCTTATTAATTCTGCAAGAGAGCTCTCACTCCTGTCTGCTGCTGATAGCATGTTGACTGCCCAAATACTCTTTCTACACGCGAGTAATTCAGTAGCTGCTGGAGTGCTTTTATTTTCCATTTTCAAATGCCAAATTGCAGACACGTTGAACAGCTCCTGCTATTACCTGTGAGAGCAACAAGAAGTGTCTTATTACGTCCCCCAATCAAGGACATCATAAATGAGTTTTATCACAATGGATTGTGGTGGTAAGAGTGTAAATATAGTCAATGTAAGTACTCTGATCTCAGTGCTTTGGTCCGATGTCGATGTTGGTCCTGATGGGTCGACATTTCTTTCTGCACCTGTCCTTAAACAATTGATAGGTGGTTTCTACTGGGTCTAACTCTAATAACAGAAAAAAAAAACAATCTGTTTCCCCTCTTCAACAACTTTAAATCTGTTTTGAGAAATTAAATTTTATAGATGGATAGAATATATAATATATTAACAATATTAAGTCATTTTTGCCATTTTTGGGTAACTTTTTTCACTGTTCATACTAACTTGAATCAATCTTTGTATTATGCGACGATTTAAATGCCAGTGATTAGGTTGTTAATTGTTTCCTTATCTTACAGCCATATGGGATTGCTAATCTTTTAAATAATCATCCTTAGAACCCATAAGAACAGAAGTGAATTAAATTGGGAGACGGCTTTTAAATTAGAAGTCTAATGTGGAAGGCTGATGTTAATTTGGTTGTGTTGTGCAGAGAGCACTGCCATACGCACTGAACCAGGTTCTGCTTACCCTCCTGTTGTTGACAGTCTTCTGGACATCTGTAAAGTCAGCAGTTTTTTCTCGTGACTGTGTAGCCGACCGATCCAGAGTGAGCGACTGTCTAAAGGCTCAGAGAACCTATGTAGGTGTTTTGAGTAAATTAACTGATTAGGGTATGACTCTATGAGTTTCCACAAGTTACATTTTTCAGAGTATTCTAATTCTTTGAGATACTCTGTTTACCTGTAGGCCATAATGATCAAAATTTCAAGAAACAAAGGCTTAGAATACGTCACTGTATGAATGTTAATTCATTATAAAATATGAGTTTCACTTTCTGAGCTGACTGGCAAGAAACATTGCATTTTTATGCACTATTTAGAAAATTTGTCACAGCAACGGACTATTTATTTCAGCAAGAGACTACAAGGTTAAACAAAACTATGTATATCTTATCTTTAGCTTTCACACTACAACAAAGAGATGCATCTTAGGGTCACCAAGTTTCCTTAACAACCATCAGAGGCTACTTGAATGCCAACCTGAATCGGGCATATTATAAATCCTAGTAGAAATCCCATTAAAGTGATTCTCAACACTGCTCCTCGGGGCTCCCTGTCTGTCATGTTTTAGATGCGTCCCTGTTCTGGGACACCTGATTTAGCTTTTGCATTAGCTCCTCAGCATGCCATCATGTGTTGAAGAAGCCTGTTAATTGCCCATTTATTTAAGTCAGGTGTGTGGCAGCTGGGAAACACACAAAACATAGAGATCTTGGAAACCTGCGGCGTAACAGGAAGAAAATAAATATAGGGAATAACTGAGGACTCTGGATAGTTTAGAGATATTACCCCTCTATAAGATCCAACTTTGTGAAATATTATGGAAGAACATTATCCCTCTCCTAAGTAAAATAAAAAAAGGTTGATAGGTTAAAAACTGAGTTTAATCGAATTTTCATCCTTTTAATATTTTCCATCACCTGAAAGGTCAATTGTTTAGACTGAGCTACTGCAATAAACAATTAGCTTTGAAGATTTTTTATACATTGACTTGGACATCTTGACCACTCAACTAAACATTTTTGACCATTAAAGTCTAGAATGTTGAAACCAGTTGCAGTGAAAGGTTTCACTCCCAGTAAACATCCAGGGTCTAGACCCCCAGAGATCCTGCAGGGCGCTCAAGGAGCTTGCACAACAATGGGGAGTCGGTTTTATTGTTGTTGCTTCCTCCCCACCTCCCCAATGCCCTAAATGAATATATATTGACCTTACAATTTAAGTCAAGGAAGTGATGTACTTAAGGATCATGTTGCAGAGTTGTTAAAATGTTTCGAGGCTCTTGCTTCAAAGCTCCAGGATCGCTCTCTACATCTTTCTAATGTTTTCTTAGGTGTTTTGCGCTCGCAGATGGATATTAAAGAGGAAGCTAGCTATTGATTATGTGGTGGTGGGGAAAACTGAGACAAAAGCTGGTGCAAAATTGCATTGGAATTTATTACAGGAAAAGAAAACAAAGCACAAATGTAGTAAGACTTAAATGAGGCTTAATTTTCTTGAGCATCAGCAGGCGTCTTGGCAGGTTGGTCAAGTTACCCAATGACTGCAGAGCATCTGCATAGCATCTGTCTCTGTCCTCCCTGTGGTGACTGCCTATTTCTTAGAGGAGGAGAGAATTAGGCTGGTAATAGGTTTAAGATTGATTAAGCTGCTTTTGGTCCCAAGTAGGAGGTGGTTCCTGATGTAAAACACGCATTTATTATAACAGCTAGGTTCTGAGCAAAGACAAACATAAAGGGATCTCATGCTGGGTTTATAGTGAGTCTATTCAATGAAATGTGGAAGTTAGGCATTTGGAAAGTGATGTGGGAGGGCACACCAGCGTAAAGTAACGCTTTCACAAATGTAGTATTTTTGCAAGTTGACTGATTTTTGGAAGGTATAGAGGTAAAAATCTGAGATTCAATGTTACAGAAAACTAGAATATTACATAAGATCATTAAAAAAATCATATTACAGACAGAAATGTTAGGCTTCTGAAAGTATGTTCATTTCTACGCATCTATACTTGTTTGGGCCTCCATTTGCATGAATTACTGCATCAGTGCACCGTGGCATTGAGGTGATCAGCATGCGATACTGCCGAGGTGTAGTGAAAGCCCAGTTTGTTTTGATAGGAATCTTCAGGTCATCTACATTGTCTGATCACCTTCGTGTTGATTATACCCCATTACGTTCAGGTCAAACTAGCTTGCTAATAAACCAAGCACAGGGACACCGGTCATTAAGCCAGCTTTTGGAACATCTCTGACTGGGGACTGCAAACTGAACTTCAAACAATGATTTGCCTCTCCACTGTTCCTCCAGACTCTGGGACCTTGAGCTTAGAATAAAATGCAAACTTTACTTTCATCTGAAAAGAGGATGTCTGACCACTGAGCAACACACCAGTCTCTGGTTCAGAAGTAGCTTGACACGAAAAATGCAACATGTGTCATTCATGAATAGGATTTGTCTGTGGGTTATGACAACACATTTTCCTTCCCATCAGTTTTTTTTAATCAAGAAGCTTTATACAACACTCTGTGTGCAATCTGCTTTAATCTGCTTTTTTATTGGCAGCATCAAATGCACAGTGACCTTTTGGGATTACCCTCCTTGTGTAGGGTGTCAATATTTGTCTTCTGGACATCTGTCAAGTCAGCAGTCATCCCCTTGATTGTAAATGGACTTTATACAATGACTGTAATATGCCCATTAGATAGTAGGTATATGTTCAAATTCTTTATTAAATAGCTTATTTAATAAAGCATTTTTTAAATAAACTATTTAAGTTTATTTAAAAAATTAGTAATATTTTTTATATGTAATATTCATTTATATGTAATAGTTTATATGTAATATTCATTTTTCTGCCTTTGAATTTTTGATTTTCATTACCTGTAAGCTATAATTATCCAAATTATAAGAAATAAAGGCTCGATATATTGCACTCAGTGTAGTGCATCAATACATCAGTTTTACATTTAGTGAAAATAAATATTGAACTCTTACTTTTCTACCTATTCCTTTAAAATACTTTAAACAATAACATACAGTTCATTAATATTCTGCCCTCTTTAAAGTCATAGGCATAAGAAATGGATTCAAACAAACCAAACTTACATGAAATTTCTTACTAGCACTGAAGTTTCCCCTGTTTTGTCACTTGTGCAAATAAATGTTGTTTTCTATGCAAAAAAAATCTGGATGTCAGGCCTTGCTTTATTTTAGAAAGAATAACTAAAGTCTTTTGGTGTAATGATAATAAAGACTTTACGACTTATTATTAAGAAAAAAATCTTAATAAAATGTAAATAAAAATGTTTTTTTTTAACTAACCCCTGTTTGACATTGACTTCTTGACTAAAGAAAAACTTTTTTAATGTAACTTATAGTGTGGGAGACAGGCGTGTTCAAGGAAGAATTAAACCTTTTTTTTAATTCAACTAAAGGACAAGAATAGCAGTACAACTGAAAGAATTGCAGAAAAAGGCCATAATATGTTCAGAAAATGTT
>CAEGAF010148490.1:0-21993 GCA_903067075.1 Micropoecilia bifurca
GACATTAGAAGAGCAGAGAGGAAACAGAAAAACAAGATGGAGAACAGATGGACTTCACCCTACAGCTGCTGACCAAAGTCATATTTGAGCAACAATATCTGATCATCTGAAAAGGAAACATTCAATTATTAAAGTTATTGTGGTTTATAAACATTAAACCATCAGGTTTTGAATTTTCAGCAAGTTAATTGTCAGAACACAACATGATCACAGTCAGAACCTGAAGAACTTCTGGTCCGATGAGCTGAGATACTTTATGGGTCTCTGCTCTCTGTGGAGCTAATTAGTGACTGAACTTTTTCATCACCTGAGTGAATGAAATAAGCATTTTATGCCAAATCAAATAAACTTTTTATGAAAGTCTATGTGCAAGAATGAGGCACTGAAAGTGGGAATTAAACAAACTCAACATGAAAAGCATTCGGTTAGAAGAATCCTAGATTAGATTTAGGCATTTTAGTACCTATAATGCAAAATGAAGAAGCCCAGATGGGTTTAGGTAAAATATTGCAGAACTACATAAATCTATGCAAAACAATGTCAACATTTGCAAAGAAACATAAAGATAGTGTTCCTAAGAACCAATTTATTAAAAAAAAAATCCAAAAGAAATCTTGTTGATTTGGGGTCAGTTACATTTTAAAACATTCTCCAAGATTCCACTAAATCTGTATGGAAAATATGGTGTTGATGTTTTTAACAGGAAAAGGGGCCACAATCATATTCAGTAACCTTGGTCGACCCTGGTTTGGACCATAAACAATCCTTCTGGTTTTACATTCATGAAATATAAATGTAAAACATATGAATATATGAATCTTCTTAGTAGCAAAAGAAAACTACATTTTAATAGCAGCAGGACGTCAAAAGGTTGTGCAGGTTGAGGATTTCCCTAAAATCACCATAATTACCCAATATGGCCTGTATTGACTCTAAAGTTGCAGCATGTAACTTTTATAAAACATGTTTTCTACATGTTTGTTAAAACTGTCAGTCGTGACAGTGAAATATGATACAGATAATTTATGAAAAGATTGATTGCATCTCGCTGAGCTATTTCTGTCTGAACAAATACACTGTTCCAAACAACAACCAATCAGAGCCAAGAGGAGGATCTTAGCGCTGTCAACCAAGCTCATGAACAAGCTGCTAAATATGCTAACTTAGTGTTTCAGAAAGACTAGCCTCGCATTCATGATATGCTCTCATATCAAGTAGAAGCTGTAATGTTGTGCATGCAAGGGTGACTGACAGCTCTAAGTCCCGCCCCCAGCTCTGATTGGTTGTTTCTAGTTAGCACTGGGAGGTGGAGGAGGTTGATTTTTTCCACAGATTATCTGTTTCATACTGTCATAACAGGGACAATTATAACAAATATGTAAAAAATATATATTTGTTAAAATGTTCATGCTGCAGCTTCTCTTCAGGGGCTGAAGGATTCATTCTTGTGCAGGTTGTCCTTCATTTTGTTTGGATGACATCTTTGAGGCTAGCAGCTCTACTGAACAGTAAATGTCCCACCCAAGTCAAGTTTTTCAACATTTAGTGACACATAGTCTGTTTATAAGCTCAGCAAAACACCCATGTGGATTATTGGTCTTACACTTTTTGAGCCAAGGCTTTTCTGCAGAGACATATTATAAAATAAGCTCCAGTCAGTGTAAGATTTACTGATTTCTCAGGCTGTAAAAGCTTTGCAGGAGTTTTTAGGAAAGGGTGATTTTACAACCATTTTTTCCTCATGGCAGCATAATTTCCACAGCTGCTCTAGAAAACGAGTGTTGATTTTACCCAGAAATGTGTACAGGCATTTTGTAATGTTAAAGTCTGTTTGGCTCAGACTTCACCATCGGTGCAGATCTTATTTCCACCTTTTGGTGATAAACTAAGGAGGTCCATCACCACAGGTTTCTGTCAATCCAAATGACTGTTTCTCATTTTGGGTTGAAATCAAACATAAATACAAAGTAAAACAACAAAAAGACAAAGCAAAAGTAATAGTCAAGAATCAGAAAGTAAAGTTTAGTTTTGTGTTTAGATCCTCAGAGGAACATTAATGGAAAAAACTCAAGAGTCAAACAACAAGAATGATGCAACGGCGTCCATGTTGTCCTGAGAGGACGGATTAACGAGCTGCTGGTCCTAACAGAGACATTAACGAGCGGCTCTCAGGTGAGCTCATTAAGGCCAAACAAACTGACCAGCTGCTGTCCCTCAACACACACTGATGAGTTTCATGAGACTAAATCATCAAGGTTATTAAAATAAACGGACCTGTTTATACCAGATTTGCTCATTGATAACTTGTGTCCATGATCTGAATTCTTAAACGTAGATCTCTTCCGTCTTATAAAGAAAAAAGCCAGAAATAAGATAATTTTTAAGACAGTGTTCATCAGCTTTGGAGTTCCTCAGGGACGAGGATGTAACCATTATCTCAGAAGAGAGGGAGACACGTTTCAGAGGCCAATTGAGTGATTCATTGAATCACACGTCTCCTTAATGACAGAAAACAGACATTAACTAACAGACAGTACAACAAGAGACCTAGTTAAGTTCTTTAAACTATATAATAACCAAATCATTTGTTCTAACTGGAAAGTAAATACTGGTTGGGTTGACAGAAATACTCTCAAATATCTAATAGCCATGTCATATTTGTGCTAAATGGCAACGTTGCACATTAAAATGTTCAGTAGGACACATTTCTTTGAAGCATATTAATGCTTACTGCACAAAATGAAATGGAAGTGATAATGAGAAGGGTGACAACACTAAACATCAATATTTGAATGAAATGTGACGTGCAAAAAGAAAAATGGCACGTAGAATCTGAAAATAAACAGTGAACAAAATGTTCAAATGTAGATACACATGGCCTTCTACCTGTACTACACATGATAAAATATTTTGGAGTGTGAATGAGAATAATTCTGAAACATCACTGAAAACCTTGTCCTGACAACTAATTGCTGCTGGCTAGTCTGAAGGAAACTGCAGCTCTGAGGAGGAGCTGCGTCTCGAAGGCGGAGCTAGGGCCAACCAGGCGTTTTGCACAGCTGAATGGTTGCCATGGAGATTAATCACGCTCAAGCATGAATGAAGGAGTAAGAGCAACACTCCAGATATGTTTTTGTTGAATCACATAACATGATGTAAAGCTAATATATATATTACCAAAGGTAAAAAATATATATTTTTAGCTATATATATTGCTAAAAAAATATTTTTTTTACCTTTGGTTTCTTGAATATGAGTCTGTCAACAGGACTTCTCAAGGTGAACCAGATGTGTAAAACCGCTGTTAGCATGTGTACACTTATGGTGCGTTTAATTAAAGATGGTTGAGGGCAGATACAGGAAGTCCCCCCTCATTTATGTTCAACTGTTCATTCTTGATAAGAGTTATGAGTCAAACTGTAAAATTACAGGTTTATAAATAACAGTTTTCTTGCATAAATGAATTGATTACATCAGAAAAGGCTCTTATGGGTCATTTAAAGAAAAAATAATCTATGATAAACATAAAATGTCATCCATGAACCTGATTTTGAAACACACAAGAGGCTACATTTGTTTAGTGATAAAAATTTATTTGTTTTCTGTGAGTAACTACAGTCGTAGTGTTCTCATACAGTCCATCAAACTGGTATATTTTTTATAAAAATTAAAGTAATTAAATCTACGTACATCTAATACAAAAACAAAACAAAGAGTGAGTCCACCTCTGTTTTAATAGGCGGGACATGAAGTGCTGCAACACCTTCTGGAAGAATTATCATATAATTAAAAATCTGTGCATTAAATAACAAAAAAACAGACTCCAAACACACAAACCGGATGAAAACTGCAGAGGAAACTCTCACACACACATACACACGCACACAAACACACCTGTGAGTTAGCAGAAAAAACAAAAACATCTTTGGTGTCTGATTTTTAAGAGGAATCAGATTTCATGTAAAGGTTCAAACACAAACAGCTGGAATGTGACTTTCACCCAGAGTTTCTGCCGCCACACAGAAAGACTTCACAGCAATCCAATAAAACATTTCATCTGCTCCTACGTGACGCTTGGAGTCAGAAACTGGGAAATTCATGCTGAAGTTTGAGATTTTCCTGATTCATAAACAGCTTTTAAGGCCACAGGGGAAGAAAATCGTCCCACAGCGTGACGGAGAAACTCTGAGTGTGACTCAGGGTGACGCTTTAAGGCTCACAGCAGGAGGCCAAACGTGACTGAAGCTTCATAAACCTGCAGCCGAAACACCAAGTGAAGATAAAGAGTGAAGCTGGATTGTCGGATATCAACAGGAGCAGCTCAGTTGCAGAAGATAAAGACCAAATGTGATGACTGCAGAACGTCGAGTTCAGACTGGGCTCAGCGCAGCTTTAAGGCACAGACATGGTGAAGTTCTCCTGACCTCAGTAAAGATGGCCGCCACACCTTCCTCAAATTAAACGAAAGTGGTGTCAAACGCTCTTCATTTGTGGTGCAGTCATTTTAAAGATCCTAAACGTTTGACTCCAATTATGTTTAAGTGAAAGAAGGCGAGGCGGCCATCTTTACTCAGTCCCCTCCTGCACTTGGATCAGACAAAAAGGTTAAACTTAAAGTGTTGGCAAACATGCTTTACCTCATGCTTCAGAATGTTGTTTTCAAATCAAACAGGGACAAAGTGAGGCATTATGAATTAAACATGTACAGGTTAAAGTTCAGTGACATCACAGCTTCCATAAACGGACCAATCGTATGAAAGCAAACTCCTGAGGCAGGAAGGAGCCTGTTGGAGGAACCTCCAGAGTCCATGTGAGAAAGATATTTGATGCTTTTAATTGTGAATCTTGTAAAATGAGGAACATTTTATGGTTGATCTTCATGTGAAACGACAGGAAGTGTCTGTGTGGTTACTTTGGAGGAGCTGCTGTTCACAGGAAGACAGTTCAACCCATGTGACCTTAGATGAGATGGGGCATCAGGTGGGCGGAGTCTAGCACAGGAAGCTGCAGGGATGAACCGTTTGGTGCATTCACACCAACCCTGTTTAGTCCACTTCAATCAAACTCTAGTTCATTTGTCTGGTTTGTTTGGGGAGACGTGAATGTGAATCAAACTAAAAAGCGAACACTGGTCTGTCCACAAACCTCGGTCTTGGTTTGGTTGATGTGAACTCTGGTGCGGTTTGAATGTATATGTAAAGGCCAAGCTTACTGGAGACAGCTAAAAAAGCAGGAAGCAGACTACAACGCAGGGCATTCTGGGTAAATACAACCAAAACAAAGGCAAGAGTCTAGAGCTACTGGGAGAAATGGCTCGTAGATTTTTGTTGAAGACTGAAGAGAAATCCTGCATCTGCCAAAATCTGATGTTGCTTCATTTGTTTACATTTTCTGAAAAAGGAAGTTGGACTCCTGTCTTCTTCAGAGGTTTTTGTGCAATTCCCTTCAGTAGTTATTGTTAAAGCGCCCCCACAGGCTGGGAGGGGAACAGTTTTTAAAATTATTTTGGTTTGTTTGACACAGTGAACCGCAACACCTGAGAATGAAACAAATGTTGCAATTTTGGTTCCCAATTTAACTGAGACTAAGTAACAACCAGGTGTGAAAACACCCTAAACAGAGTGTAAAGCAAAATATAGGAGCTTGTTTTGTGAAAAAGACATTTTGGTTTATAATATGAGATAAAGTTAGCATGTTTCAGTTTTTACGCTCTACTTCCTGTTGTAATCAGGGCCTTACCATCACCTGGAGCTTAATGAGCTTTGAGATCGTCACACATCAACCGACCAATAAGAGCGAATCGGCTGCAGCTCTGCACATGCTCAGATTCAGGTCTGAGAAACTCCGCCCACCTGTACCTCCAACCCCCAACTGTTACTGTGGGTGAATTTTCTGTTGGGCCGAGGAGCAGCAGGCCTCCGTAACGTCCAATAAGAATCGTTATTCTTCCTCCTCTTCCTCCTCCTCCTCTCCAGCCATCACCTCCACCAGCAGGTCTGCTGTGCACGTCGCCTCGCCCAGACTGTTGACGGCCTTCACCATGTACTTGGCATCGTCATCACCTGAGACCTGCAGGTTGACACCAGAAAACAGTGAAGCACTGCAAAAACATACAGTCTTAAATATTTAATGGAAATATCTTAATACATTTATACACTTCAAATAAGACAAAACCAACGTAAAAGTAACTTTTCAGCAAGATTTATATTCTAGAAACATTGCCAGTTCCACTTATAACATGGGAAAATGTCTTGACAGTGAAAAAATCTGCCAGTGGATCTAGAACTTTATAAAATCAATATTTTTACTTAAAACACGCTCCTATATCTTGTTGAAAAATTTGTTGTAAGTTAGATTTGTCTTATTTCAAATGAATATTAGCAATAGAAACCCGGTCAAAAATACTTGGTAAGATGTTGTATTTTTGCAGTTAATAAATATAATTCATTTAAATATAGTAACATTATATTCATAAACACTGCTGTGTCATGTTACAACCACATAACAAAACTGCATAATGGAAGGAAAACAAAACTAAGTTGCAGAAAAGTTGAAGCAGGATTTCTGACTGACACAGAAGCTTCAGTTTCCAGTTCGTTCAACCTAAAAGAAGCAGCACCAGCTGAACTCTGACCTCTGAAATGATCAAACTGCAGTTTCCTTCTTCATCGTAGTCGATCTGGAAATGTCGGGTCTCTTTGATTGGCTGGTCGTCTTTGTACCAAACCACCTCAGGGTCAGGGTAACCTACAGCAGAAGGTTTATAGAGTTTAAATCCATTTTTATTTGTATAAAATCAATCAATATGCTTCAAAATATTCCCTTTGCTGTAAATTGTTAATAGCATCTTCTCTCTTTTCAATGTTTTACAGTTTCCACTTTATTAATCATCCTGAAGAAAGTTAATCTAGAAAATATCAGTGAGTGTAAAACTGAAGCCTATATTTAATACTAAAATGGAGGACTTCACTAAAACACAGCCATGTTTCTGATCATCAGCTGATCAATGCGTGTATTGATCAGCTGTACCTTCTATCATGCAGTCGAAGCGAGCGGCGCTGCCTTCCACCACCTCCACGTCTTTAATGACGGAGCTGAAAGTGGGTTTACTCTCCGTCTTCTGTTCGTACTCCAAACACTCAAGGAACTGATTATCCTCTGAAAACAAAAAGATCAATTCTGTGGCTTAGAGACATTTAGCCTTGTTTTATATCAGTGTTTGTTGTTTTCTGTCTGTTGTCATTTTGCCAACATTCAGTCATTTTGAGCTTCTGATCTTCAGATTTTGCACTGCAAAAACTAAATTCTACTAAGTACTTTTGGTCTGGTTTCTAGTGCAAATATCCCAATACACAAGACCAAATGAGACCAAACTAACTTAAAAGCAACTTTTTAAGCAAGATTTACTTATTTTACTTACTTATTTTAAGTAAATGATTCCTTGATTTAAAAAAAAAAACAAAACACTAGTTCTACTTGCAGATTTTTTGACTTATAAATGAGAAAATCTGCAAATGGAACTAACACTTTTTTTTGTGTAAATTTCTCTCCGGGATGAAATTTAAATGGATTCCTTAGATACTTTTTACCATTTTAAATTAGATTGTTAGCTCAACATGAGTCGTAGTGTTTGGTAATTAGGACAGAATGTAGAAAAATGACCCAGATGGGTTGGGTACCTTCAGTGGGTGAGCCTTTCTTGGCACTAACTCCAGCCATCATGGCCATGGATGAGAGTCGGCCAATCGCTCGAACAGCATGACCCGTTTTCTGTCAGAAAAGAAAAAACATTCAGGTTCAAACATGAAGACGACAATTTCTGTAGAAAATATGTTAAACTCAAAGCCCAGCTCGCCGTAGCTTTTTACGTGGGACACTAAAATAGAACCTTCAAGATGACTGTTGTGACTCAATTATTTTATCAATTAAATCAAATCAATTTTTATTTGTACACTTCTAAATTACACCATTCAGTTCCTCCAGTTTTTTGCCATTTTCCAATTCTGGAACTTCACACAAAATCAACAAATCCCTGCAATTTTTCAAGCTAATGCATCATTTTGAGTTTATTGCCAATTTTCTGCAAAAATTGTAAAAACATTGGACTAGACTAGAATGATGTTAATTCCCACCTGCGGGTGGCAGTATTTCTTACTTCTACTACAATGATGCATCAACCTTACTTGATGTCAGGTTATAGTCTGATTGATACGAGTAACAAAAACTCAGACAATTTGTCATATATAAGTGCAAATATTGCTAAAATTGTAAGAAATAAGTACAACAAAACCGTAATTTCGTTGGAAACAATCACAAAAATAAATGTGAAATCCAGGGCAGGGATTGATTGATCGTGAAAAGATGTTGAATATGTTTATTGAATGCAGTTACAGCTGTTTATTGATATTTTAACAGTTTGTTAATGTGTTTTACCGATACATTCTGGTACAATCAGCCTTTGAAAACATTCATAATCTTAGTGAAAATGTTCCAAAGTGAAATTTGGGCCATGGAAAACACTTCACAGCAGTTTTCCGGTCCTGCTGTGAAGTGTTTTGCTGTTAATGTTGTTGTTTACCTGCCACTTTCTCCTCAGGATGTATTTCTTCATCCTCTCCTTGGACAGCTTGGTGGTCTTCATGGTGTTGGTGTCCTGTTTCAGCCATGGATGTTCAAAACACTGAGGGCAGGACAGCCGAGCCCTGAGGAGTCACACGCTACACTGTAAACACTCAGAGTGATTACAAATATTTAGCTTTCACTCTGTAGAAACATCAGGGTTACTTCATGTCTTTTTTCAGCAGGTTGGTGATGAAGTCTTTGGCGTTTTCAGAGATTTCATCGAAGGCCTCGTCCTCAAAGTCCCAGGTTGCCGAGGTAACATTGGCCAGAGTCTCGTTGTCGTTGTCGCCCATGAAGGGAGAGAGACCGCTCAGCCTGAGGACAAACAGAAAGAAAACCTTAGCTAACGTTTGGCTAACTGAGCCGGAGTTAACAGAGTGTCGTTTCCTCACAGGATGTAACAGATGACTCCTATACTCCACATGTCTGTCGGGTAACTGATGGCTTCATAATTTATCACTTCAGGAGCCACAAACTCTGGAGTCCCAAACAAAACCTTCAGAGTTCCAGCATTTGCTGCAGGAGGACAAAGACAAAAGTTAAATCATCACAGTTAGAAGAAGGAGGAACAGGAAGAATGGATAGAAACTAGTCAACAATTCTTGTTAACAGCTGCATCTGTTTCCATCAGAGATGTTCACGTCATTTTTTTCAATTCCAAATCAATTCTCAAGTCTTCAAGGAAACAAGTGTGATATATTTGTGTAACTAATTAAGAAAAAATGTTGTAGTAGGTCTGCCGGGCCAATTGGTGGCGCTGTAGCACTGGAAGAACAGCATCAAAAGCACCAAACTGCATTGTTGCTGAATAATAGGCATCTTTTGAACATGGAAAAAACGAGTTTGGGCAGGTTGATGATATTTCTACTACTTTTCACAACATTTGATGAGTTTTTGGAAAGTATTCAGGTATAAAATACTTTTGAAGTAATTATAGTTGTGCAGCAGAGAAGCACAAAACATGTACATTTTAATACATGCTGTGTTTTTGCACCAAGTATCGTTATGTTGTGATATTGTACTGCAAAAATCCCAGAACAAATTTATGATTTAAAATGATCACAGAAAAAAAAACGATGAAAAAAAAAAACGTTCTTGCGCTGGGATGAGGTGAATTTATGGCCGTTTCAATATTGGTATTCTCTGCACAAAACTGCAATGACAACACATTTTTTTACATCACACGAGTCATGTGATAGCTGGATGTTACTACAGGCAGAAAAGCTGAAGATGACAACAGGAAGTAGTTGGAGGATGATGGCACGGAATGTTTTTAAATAACTTATTGCTCAAACAAACTTATTTACATGAGACTTTAATTGCGTTTCTTTTTAGAAACTGTGAAATTATGTTTCGTGACATTTGTAATGGAAACGTGGCTGGTTTTATTAATCTGACTCTGGTTACCGAGCCGACGGGCGAGGCCGAAGTCGATGAGTTTGATCTTGCTGCCGGTTTTGTTGACACACATGATGTTCTCCGGTTTGAGGTCGAGGTGGACGATCCCCTGTTTGTGGATGAAGTTGACGCCGTCGATGATCTGCAGCATGTATTTAATCACCTCCCTCTCCGTCAGCTCAAAGTCCTCGTCGATGATCCGCTCAAACAGTTCGCCGCCTGAGATCCTGCAGACAGAGGAGACGGCAACAACTCAAACTGATTCCATTTACTTACTGTACAACTTTAAGTGAATTAATCTGTTAGTCTAACAAGATATGTTTCCCATATTTTAAGCCAGTATGTCTAATTTCTCTTATAGCTGGTATTATTTCATCGGTTCTGATAAATAAATTCTCAGTATTATTATTTATTATTATTTTTTCACTAATGACCTTCATGAACATACGGAGGATTTTCTCAAAATAAAAACTAAGTTTGATTCTCTGGTGTTTGATTCTCTTGTTTGTTTGTCTCTTCGTTGTGACGTCTGCTCCTGTTTCCATGGCGAAGCTGCAGACTGAAATGCCGCAGTCAGATAATCCGACTATCAACACGTCTCTTCCTGTTTGTATTCCCGGTTTTCATCGTGTCAGCACTTATTTGTTGCTTCCGTTCCTAAGTTTATTTATCACAGTTAAAATTGAAAGCTAGATGTTGACTTGTTCCTCTTCGACATGAGAATTTCTTCTGAATGGAAATCAGCTGAAAGTTCAGCTGGACAACAGGAATGACTAAAGAAGAAATGATACGTTTTAGGGTGAGATGAGGTCGAACCGCAGCTCTAAAATTAGCAGACAGGAAATGTTTGCTCCTGAATTCCTCTCATAGCTGAGGAGGAAATTGTTTTCCAGTGTTTTTCACTGAAAAAACATTTTGTACTTGGAGAAAAACAGCTGAGATCAGATCTGAGATATCCTGCTGCACATGGTCATAAAGGATAAAAATAAAAAATAAAATGCTGTAATTTTCTCCACCTACTCAATAATAAACCAGCTGCAAAACTTTAATCAATCAGGTAAAGTTGTCTGATTTTTTATGTTAAGGAATCTGTAAATTATTGCAGATCCAAAATGTAAACAGTGTTTTTGCATGATACATGCATGATAGGGACAAGTGCTGCGAATTAGCTGTTGCTATTGCACCATGATGCAGGCATGGGACTGCTGTTTTGTTCGGTTTGTCTATGTCAATGTGTGTCTGTCCCTATCAAATAAACTTTAATAATAAAAAGGTTTGCCTCATAAAAAGAAAGGAATCCACTTTGGAAACTTTTAAGGGGATCGACTGAAAGTGATGTATGTTTCTTTTTGTCAGTTCTGAGCAATAAAAAGAAGATTTAGGTTCCTTTATTTAAAAAATAAAACAAAACTAAATTAAAAGAAGGTCTGGGTGAATCACAAGTCAATACAAAACTGCAAAAACACAAAATCTTGTAATTTTTTTATCAAGTTTCTACTTCAACTAATCTAATCCACTTGAAACAACATTAACTTACAAGTAACTTTACAACAACATATAGGAGTTTGTTTTAAGTCAATAATTCCTTATTTTGATTAAAAATGTTCTTTTCCACTGGCAGATTTGTTCAACATGAGAAGAATTTTATCTTATAAATTAAACAATCTACTAGTGGAACTAGTCATTTTTAAATCTATACATAAATCTATATATAATTATTGACTTAAAACAAGCTTCTAAATGTTGCAGAAAAGTTACTTATAATTTAGTTTAGTCTTGTTTTAAGTACATGAGAAACTAGACCAAAAATACTTGGCAAAATTTTATGTTTTTGTAGTGAAAGCTCATCTGGGTTCTGGATACTGAATATATTGTAACCAGGATTTTCTGATGTGATATTTAAATTTGTCTGGAGTAATTTTGCCCAGATTAAAAATAAAAGAAATGTCTTCCCCTGGTCTGTAGGGTAGAAGCAAAGTAAACCAAAGTAAAGGGAGAACCTACATCTCCAGCACCATGACGATGTCGGACTTTCCCTCGAAGGCGTCGACACACTGGACCAGTTTGGGGTGATGCAGGGAGTTCATGATGCTGATTTCCTGCCTGACGTTCTCCTTGTCTTTGGCTGAATACGCCTTGATAAACTTCCCAGCCCAGACCTTCTTGGTTGATTTCTCCACCAGCTTGAAGACCTGACCGAACTTCCCCCTGAGGCAGAAACGACAAACTTTACGCTGCGCCCACCGAGTCGTGGTTGCTAGGCGACGGTGGGCGGAGCCTTACGTTCCCAGCCGCTCCTCCACGTCGTAAAACTCCTTCACCTTCACATCGGTTTTGATGGTCACGTCTCGGTACTCTGGCTCTTTTTCTAAGTCTGAACAGAAACAGGAAGCATGTTGCTGTGGTTCTCATGGCGGATAAACTTTGTGGTTAGTTTGTTTATGTGCAGACCGAGGCTCATACCTTCATCCTCCTCCTCTGCCTCAGCATCATCCTGGTTATCTGTTACAGGAATTAAAACAGCAGCCGGGTTAGTTCAGTTAGTCGTTTTAGTTCAGGCTCTGTGATTCAACTGACCCACCAAAGCCCAGTTAGTCAGACATGGTTCTGGTTTAGTAGCAGATGGATTCAGATTAGAGTTGGGTAAATCAATTAATCAATTAATCACTGGATAAATTAAAATGATTGGTTTTCTCTTTTCTCTCTGTCTTTCTACCAAAAACTGGATGACAAAAGTTTTCAGTCTGGTGCTTTGGACTCAACTACCTTAACTGAAGGACAGTTTTGTTCAGAGACTTTATAATCCTTTTATTTGTCTTTTCTGTTTTGTTTGTTTATGTTGGATATTTAAAATGTCTTCTAGTTCCAGTGTTTTATATGTTAATAAAAACATTTTTATGTATTAATTTCTAAAAATGTGTTTTTGCATTATTATGCCGCACTGCAAAAACACAAAATCTTTCTAGTGGAAATGTTTTGGTTCACTTGAAATAAGAGAAAACTAAGTCAAAAGTAACTTTTCAGCGAAATATAGGATTTTGCTGAAATCCTATATTTCAGCAAAATCCAATAATATTGACAAATTATTGTCTAGTAATAAACAATAATTATTATAACTTTTATAATAAAAGTACTAGCAGTACCTGCAGATTATTTAACTTATAACAAGACATTTTTCCCATGTTATAAGTGAAATAATCTGCCAGTGAACTTTGTACATTTTCATTAATATTATGGAATTATTAGCTCCTATATCTTGCTGAAAAGTTACTTATCGTTTACAGCAATAAACAGAAACCTGACCTTCATCAATCAGAATTCTTGTTCCACGTGTTTCTGTCAGAACATCTACAAAAAGTTTAGTTTGAGTTTCTCACCATCGTCCACCAGGCCCATTGTTACGGCTTCAGACTCGGCGCTCGGCTCTCCGATGCCATAAATGTTCTGAGCTCGAATTCGAAACTTATACTGTCGTTCTGGAAGAAGGTTCTGGAAGCACAGACACTCTGCTTAACCTCTGACCTGAGCGGCTCCTGTGTTGGGTTAGAAGATGACAGCCCACCTGGATGTTGTAGGAGGTGCTGTTGCAGGACACCAGCTGCTTCCACTGCTGGTCCACGGAGTCCCAGATCTCCAGGTGGTAGGTCTGCACGGCGCTGCCGCCGTCGTAGGTCGGCCCGTACCATGACAGGGTCAGGCTGGAGCGCCGGATGTCAGAGGTCGCAGGGACCTTTGCTGGGGGGTCGGGTTTGTCTGAGGAGGAGTTACAATTATGGATATTATCACTGCAAAAACACAAAACCTTAGCAAGAATGTTTTTGTCTAGTCTCTAGTGTAAATATTTCAGTGCACTTGAAACAAGAAGCGTGTTTTAAAATTACCCTATAAAGTTATTCATTATATTTTTTGGACAAACTCATTCTTGGCTAATGAGATTTTTATCTCTTTTAGAGCCTCTTATCACTTTAAATCCAAATAAGCTGCTCTTGTCCACAGCCTCCAACTCAATGTTTCCACTCACACATAAAAACAACTGCAAACAGATGAGCAAATGTACAACCGTACAGCTTTGACATGCAGAAGTGGAGCCTCCTGCACAACCAACAAGAACGCAGCAAGTGGTTTCTGGATGTTAAATCAACAACAAAACACTGGAATTTTCCAGCAGCCATTGTACAGAGCATAATGCAGTAAAACCAGTGGACCAAACATGCTGGAGTTCAGCGAGTGTAGATAGTTTTTAAAATTAGCTTGTTTCTGTACCAACGATGGTGAGGTTGAGTGCAGCCTGTCGGAGGCCGTAGCTGTTCCTCAGCTCCACGGTGTAGCAGCCGCAATGCTCCTGCTGCCCGCTGCTGATGGTCAGCTTACTGCTGCTGTCTGTGCTCTCTATGGAGACGTCCGAGGATCCCTCCTGGATCTGACCCGCACAGATACAGCAGACCCGGTCAGAAGGTTTCAGGCTCAACCAGACAACCAGTGCGTGTGAATGAGAGGCTCACTGGTTTCCTGAACTTCAGCCAGGTGCAGGTGATGGGTGGAGCGCCGGAGTATTTGCAGAGGATCTCCACCTTTTCTCCTGCCAGGATCTTCATGTCTTCTGGGAACTGCAGGATCTGAGGAGGCAAAGCTGCACAAAAACACAAATAATTAATAAAGCAGGAAACCAGCAGGTGACATTTAGTTCAGATCCAGATGTGGTTCTGGTCATCAGCTGGTGTGTTTCACCTTGTTTGGGAGGAGTTTTTGGAGTTGGCTTCTTTATTCTGGCTTCACCTGAAGGAAACACAAACACAGCTGTCAGTCAGACATGGTTGTGACTTTTTGTTTAATTCAGTTAGTTTTAATTAGTTTTTAGAGTGAGCTTGCTAGTTTTTATTAGTTAAATCATGCCGTTACAGAAGGATTGTAATTTGTTGACATAACCTGCTTGTGTAGAAAATAAAAAATCAATTTAACTTCAGTTTGAAAGGCTAATAAATATTCATAAACATGAAAATGAAGGCGCAGAAGACAAAGTTACATCCATCACAATTAACCCTATTAACATTCAAAATCTGTTCCTTTATTTTAACAACTCAGATCTGTTTCAGTCTGATAGTTTATTCAAGTTTTATGTCTTTTTTCTCATCAAATTTTTTTTACAGCTTGCATCATAAATTAAAACCTGATTTGCTCTTAATGTGTGCTGGAGTGATGGTCTAGGAACAGCAAGTCCAACTCCATCAGAGAAAAGCAGCAGAACAAGAATGTGAGACGGCAGAGGAACGTCTGACAACCATATAAGGTCAACCTATTAATAGTTCCTCCATGAGTAGGAAGTAGCTCATGGAGTTTGTTATTTATTCTCCAGATGAATAAGAAACCATCATCTTATGATGCTGGAGGTGAAGGCCAGCCTTCTTTTTTCATATTGTTTCCGATTTATCATTTCAGAGAAGATCACAGTCACTTCAGGTTCCCATAAACTCCAATCAGGAGAACATCTGCTTTTAAAACAGACGCACAAGACTTTTCCACTTCACACACACTCACTAACTCAACTGTTTTACAAACTCTGCTGGCATTTAACTGTTAATAAAACCTGACATGTGACAGAAGCTCCGCAAACACCTTAATATGGTTAACAGAACTTTATTTATTGCCTGAAGCAACAAAGGATGAAACAGGGAAGAGAATAAATCAGAGAAACCTATAATTCCTTATAGCCCAGATGGTGGTGTTGATGTTTTAGCATAAAAAAAACTTAAAGTGTTTCAGAAGCAGGAGGATTTATTTCTAAGTCCTTAGTCAGAGAAAATAAACTGTAGGAAAAAAACAGATTGATACACACTGCAAAACACCAACTAGTATGAAGTATTTTTGGTCTGGTTTCTAGTGGAAACATCTTAATACATTTGAAATAAGAAAAAAAAAACTTATGAGTAACTTTTCACAAGGATTTAGGAGCCAATAGAGTCAATAATTCTTGAATATTGATAAAAAGGTCTATTTCCTCATGCAGATTATTTTACTGTTAAATCTAATATCACTAAATCAGAGTCATCACTAATGAGTGAATTTCCAGTCATAAATAAAAACTAAATATTACACATTATGCATTTTTAAAGAGCCAAAGTGATGTAAATGTGAGATCATCGCCCCCTGCTGCATACAGGATGACTAACAAGACAAAAACTGAGCTAAGGTTTTCTAAATATCTCCTTTGCAGAACAAACAGAACCAGAACACAGAGAACCAAACATTTCTTCTCAGTAATTAAAGACCACCTGGTTGATCCTTTAAAAAAAACTTAAAGCCTTCAGTCAGAAATCTGGGCTTCAGTTCAACCTCACAAACCCATTTCAGGCTTTTTTCTTCTCATTAATAATCTTAGTTTTTCTTACTGAACACCTAAAGTTGTTTAAATAAAAGATTAATTGTTTTAGACTCTTAAAGGACAGAGTGATTTACAATCAGGCTGAAGCCCAGAGGAACCTTTCATCAAGTTAATTGCATCCACAGATGATTAATGGCTTTCAAAGTGTCAAACAACTAAAATGAATAGTGTCAAACTAAAGGCCCGGGAACCAAACCCGGCCCACCATAGCATCTTATGTGGCCCTCACATAAACAAAACCTTCAAACAGCTGTGTACTTAAATATTTATCAAATCAAAATAAATATTAGCCATATTCTGCCAAATTACATCAATGTGAAAAAATATTCAATATGGGAATAACTGATTGAATGCAAATACAACTATTTATAAATATTTTAATACAACAGAAACAAGTCTAATTGCTCTGCAGAGGGAAATTCAACTGTATCAGCAGCAACAGGTTTAAAGGTTCACACAAAATATTCTTTGTCAGAAACAATATAAATATCTAGAAAAAGATGAACAAGATCAATATATTATCAATATTTTCTGCTACAACCTCAAACAGAAAGAATCTCCTACAACAAACAGTCTAACATAGAAATCCATTAGATGTAATTCCATTAACTTTGTAACATTTTCAAAATCAATTTGCTTTATACAAACATGCTTATTTCTTAAAAATTCATTTTTCAATAAACAATTTTTATGCTGGGATGAGGTGGTTTTTATATTGTATCAAAATTTATGTTAAAACTGCAATGGAAACATTGTTTTTGCATCACGAGTCATAATCAACAAAAAGTACTAGTTAAAAAATATCTTTGTGAAATAATCTGCCAGTGGAAATAGAAGTTTTTCATCAATATTAAGAAAAGTTACTCTTAGGTTTGTCTTATTTAAGGTGTACTGAGATGTTTTCACTAGAAACTGGATAAAAAATACTTGATGAGATTTTATGTTTTTGCAGTGAAATAGTCAAACAAAACCATCTGAATGATCCAAACTTTCAATAACCTTCTGCTGTGTGAAGCTCAAGCTGCAGAGATGCACTCATTTAAAAACAACAGGAAATGTGAGTTTCTGCCTGAGGAATCACTTATTTCCAGTCTGCTAAGTATTTAGACCCAAACTTGGAACCAGCAGGTTGAAGAAGATGAGCTTCTTAAAAGGAAAGCTGCTTCACTTTCAGGCTTTTCATCTGTGCTGCGGAGTAAAACGACGTGCGAGTGAAGCAGAGGCAGAGAGAGCAGGCCTTAAATGGAAACGAGGGAGAGGAGCTCCCAGCCTCCATCTTCACCCCCTCCAACCCCGACATCACCATCCTTCCTCTGAGGGGAAAACTCTGCAGAGGAATGAGAGTCTCTGCAGATCCGACAAGCTCAGACCTTCAGGGAGGTGTCCAGGATAAAAATACTCTGAAAATATTTCACTTATCCTCCATTCAGCTCATAAATGAACTTTTCACATAAATCAGTTTTTTTCCCCTGATGTTCTTAGAGTTGGAGGAATAATAATTTATAAAAAGTGATGGTTTCATGTCTCTAAATTGTTCAAACTGTTATATTCACGAATCTGTTATATTTGTATTTACTGAGAACAAACTACTTCAGCAGGGTGTTGTAAACAGCCATATCACTGCCATAAAAGGACTGCAGAAGAAGAGTTCAGCTCTGAAGGCCCACAAGAATGTCACACAATCAGTCATTTTACAAACACTGCAGGGAGAAACTTAACATTCATTATGGAACTGATGCAACAATGTCAGAAGCCAGATTCAATTTCAAAACTAAGAATAAATGCAGGTGGTTAATGGTGGCCTATTATGCTTCTTTGGACAGATTAGAATAAAGGGAAAACATGTTCATTAACATTTCTTTACATAAAATCATTCTTGGATAATGAGGTTTTAGTCTGCTCAGTTCTGACTGTTTTTAGCTCCTTTTCCACTGTTTTAGGGCCTCTGACCCTTTGAACCCACATCTGCAGACAGATGAGCAATTATACAATAGTACAGGTTGCTTTGAAAAGCATTAGTAGAGCCTCCTGCACAACCAACAGGAATGCAACAAGTGGTTTTTGGATGGTGTGTCAACAACAAAATTCATGTCTTTTCTAGCAGACATTGCACAGCGCAAACAGCATTAAAACCAGCTGACAAAATGTGCTGGAGCTTAGCTTAGGTTGCTAGGTAACAGGATAGAGTTCTGGGGTTTCTAGGTAACAGCGCGGCGACATTACATTCTGAGGTTTTTGAAATGACTCATTTTCTAGACAACAAAAAATATTTACTTATTGGAGGCGTGTTATTTTTTTAAGTACTCTGGATATTTTCAGGAGCAGTAGAAAACCCTAAGTTTTTTTGCTTTTACCAATAAATGAAATCCTCATCTTTTTAAATATTTTTATAGTGCTAAACATTTATGAAGGTCTTGTAGTGAATTAATCTCCTTCAATTAAAGCTCATGTTGCAAATGATAAAACTTAACATTTCTTGTTCCAACTTTGCAGGATTTTGCAGCAGGTAGGAAGAAATTCCTGGTGACAAACCTGCAGTTTTATACGATCTGTCATTTTTAATGTTTCTCTCCACATTAGAGGTCAGCTGAAATAACAGCAGGGCGTTGCCGTTGGTTTACATAATGACGGTTCCATCCGCTGACCTGCTGAGACCAAATCAGGGATTCCTTAGATGGGAACACCAGGCTTCTATTTCAAACCAAAACTGGTTCCCACCATCTAAAGCTGGAAAATCTGTAAATAACATCAGTTTTTTCTGGGAAATTGGGCCAATTTAAAATTAATCAAATAGAGCAGAAGTGATATAAACAGATTGAAACGAGCTGACAGCCACTGATCCATGATGTCATCAACTATTTGATGAAAAACTAGTAAACAAAATAAACTTTATGAAGCTTTATACACAAGTATCATCACTGCGACAAGTATTAGGGCCATATGAAGGAAAATTAAGACAGGAAAGTCTTAGTATTACATGCATAAAGTTGCACCAAAATAAAGTTGAAATAACAAGGATGAAGTTGTAGTTATATGAGAAGTAATAAGAGAAAAAAATACAATATTTTGATAATAGTCATAGTACTATGAGAATATAGTCATAAAAGAATGAAGTCGAAATATTATGAGAATTGAGAAAAAGCAATATTACTATGACCTCCTGTATTATTTCTACTTTATTCTTGTAGTTTTATTATTTTTATTTTCTTGTCAATGCTCCAATACAGCTTTAAATCCTCCGTTGTTCTTCTGACTTAATGTTTTAAGAATCTGCAGTAATTTTAATCTTCTCTGGGTTCAGTTTCAGGTTTTCTCTCTCCGTGTTTTCCAAACGGACCGTATCATCGGATCAGATCCTGCAGAGTGTTGATTTCTGGACGTCGCTTTGATGAGAAAAACTCTGTTAACCGACTCAGGATTTAATGCAATAAGACCACAGAGTCAGGTTTAATGTTTCGGCTGCTATTCTGTGGAACAAAAGAGGACGATGTTGTGTTTTATCATCTGGTTATTCGTTCCAGCTGCAGCAGAGAATCGGACACTGAGGAATGCACACATGCTCAGATGCACATCAAGCAGAAGGATTTAGAGTCGGATCATAAAGATAAGAGCAGATTTTCCACTGAGGCTGCAGACAGAAAACAGAAAACGTCGTCTGCAGTCATAAAACGCTTGTGCAACACATGTTTAACTGACGGAGAAACCGACTCCATGCAGCTTTAAACACGACAAATTAAAGCTAATAGTTTAAGTAACAGAAAGATTTTCATCATGGACACATGTTCACGTCTCACTAGGTCACATTTGTTACCTTAAAACATCAGTAAGAAAACACTGCAAAATAGTGACACTATAATGTATAATTTGAACAGGCAATAGTTTAGACAACCAGAGGATGAAAAGGACCAATAGGAACTGGGAAGCTGCAGGACCATCTCTGGAGTGTTTTCAATCGTCATGAGGTGAGATCTGTGTTTTTTTTTTGTCAAAAAAACGATAAATCTGACACCACGTGTAGTGGTCAATGTTTGGTATGACATTTAAATCAAAATATAAAATTTCTTAGAGTTAATGAGAATTTTCTCATTGTTGATTGCTAATAAATTAGCTTAGCTAATGGAAATGTCATAAGTTGTGACAAAGAAATGTTGGATGAAAGACTGTGAGGAGGAAGGACAGTACTAATATATTTCTCCTTTACCTTTAAAGCCTCTGATTCTTCACCCTCATTGCAAACAAAAAATCTTACCAAGTGTCTGATCAAGACAACTTAGCACTATATTTCCAACTGTATGAATATAGTGCAAATATAGTCATACAGTTCTGATAAGACAAAACTAACTTGCACAAGTAATTTTTCAGTGAGATATAAGAGCTTGTTTTGAGTCAATAATTTCTTAACATTGATAAATTCTAGTTTCACTGACAAATTATTTCATTTTAATGGGAAAAAAGTCTTGTTATAAGTGGAACTAGTACTTTTTGGTTTGCTTCAATATCTTGCTAGAACACCTGTAAGTTAGTTTTGTCCTATTTCAAGTATGTTTCTCCTAGAAATTGGACTAAATCACTTGGTAGGATTTGGTGTTTTTTGCAGTGTAGATGTTCCAATATTCAGAGGACGTCCACCGTTTACTGTGATGAAGCTCTGAACAATAATCTGACAGTGATTTACGAACTGATGTTTCCAACGATACACAGAGTCACTTTAAAATAGAAACCTCCCGCTGCGTGTGTGTGTCTGTGTGCGTACATGCGTGTGTGTGGGAACCAGTAATCCCAGTCTGTAGCTCCTTATTGGGACAAAAGGAAAGAGGCTGGTGCAGCTGCATATTTTGGAAACTCACTCTCTGAGGTCGGAGCTGCCTTCTTAGACTTCTTGTCTGTCGGAGAGTTTTCTGGTGGATCTGCAGGAGGACACACACACACACACACACACACGCACACACGCAGAGGATACTTTAAACGCAGGACAAACAGCTTCACTCAGGGTCACAGTTTACATTCTAGGAGTTTTGGTTGGAAATCTCTCAGAATGAGGCAATAACAGCTTCAGAGCCTAAAATCAACAGTTAGTATAAGAAGTGATGGTTTTCTGATGGAGCAAAACCAAAAGATTCAAATCAACTGAAGCAGAGTTGATGGACTCAGACCTGAACCTTACGAGCCACATAAAGACAGTTAGAAAGTCGGCCTTTTATCACTTGAAGAACATGTCCTGGATTAAAGGACTAATGTCACAGCAAGATCTAGAGAAACTCATCCATGCGTTTATCTTTAGTTGCATTAATTACTGGAACATGTGTGGTTTTGATTGCATTTTGTATTTAATGGAAACACTACAATGGCAAAATTGTGTTTTTTTCCATTTTAACAGAATACAATCCATCCTGAGCCAGTTTGTCAACTGGTAAATATCATTCTGATGATTCCGTTACATCTTCACGGAAAAAAAAGAAAAATCAGAGAAGAAGAGAATCCAGTTGGCTTTTTCTTTACTTCTTCTCCAGCAAACCAAACTGCTGATGTCCAACTCTTCATGTAATGAAGAAGCAGCTGATTTCCAGTCAGCAGTTTCCTTCTTCCCAGTAACC
>CAEGAF010148508.1:0-17990 GCA_903067075.1 Micropoecilia bifurca
GTGTGTGTGTGTGTGTGTGTGTGTGTGTGTGTGTGTGTGTGTGTGTGTGTGTGTGTGTGTGTGTGTGTGTGTGTGGGGGTGTGTGTGTGTGTGTGTGTGTGTGTGTGTGTGTGTGTGTGTGTGTGTGTGTGTGTGTGTGCATGGCTCGTCTGACATTTTTGTGTGTGTTTTGTGATGGACTGGCGGCCTGATTAGGGTTCAACCCATCTGACGGCCAGAGATGGCTGGCGGATTGATGGATGAGTTATTGTATATTTGAAAATCGTTTGTCTTTTTCTTTTTTCACAATTTTAATCAGTTTATGACACATTTAATTAATGGTCTAATTTTGAATGCGTTTGTCAATTTGTGGCACGTTTGGCTCCCCCTAAATTGAAGTTTGGGTTTTAAATGGCCACATTATAAAAAAAAAAATGAAAACAAGAAAATATATTTGAAGTTATGCTCTCAGATTGTAATTTGTCTCCATCAACCATTTAATGACAAATTTCTCTGCAGGCACAGGATCAATACATAATCTCATTCATTCTGTGTTTGAAACAAATTGAGACAAATCAGGCCGTAAAGCGCCACTCAGCTCGGACTTGTAATGGGGATAAATTGCGCTGGTTTGTGTCCTTATTTGTCACAGAATTAATCTTTTTTATTTATTTGAGAGATGAAACTTGATCCTTTGCGCAATGATTCTTTTCTAAAGTGCGATAAGTCGAGCATCATGCAGCGGTCCAGTCCCAGCTGGTTGGAAAATGAGCGCAGATCTTCCCTCCCAGCGCCGTTTAGCGCCGACGGTCTGCGACGGCTGTGTCTGTACAGCCTGAGTGGTTGCAAACGTATTTGAGGAGATGTGTGTGTGTGTGTGTGTGTGTGTGTGTGTGTGTGTGTGTGTGTGTGTGTGTGTGTGTGTGTGTGTGTGTGTGTCATCCGGAGGGCTCGTGCTTTTACACAAGTCCTCCACACACAGCTTCAAGCAGCCTAGTCAGGCGTTCAATCATTAGTGCTCAGCTAACCAGGAAATTAGTCAGAGTGCAAAGATAATACTTTTTTATTTTTTTAAAGATGGCAAGAGGCCTAGAAATTCAGTTAAAAACTATGTGAGGCTAAAATTAATTACTTTCCTGCTCGGCACATTTTCCTAAAGTGAATTTTTTTTGTGAGTGCTGATTTCTGCCTTATGTAATTATAACTTAAATATCTCCCACACATTATATAGCCGTACAATTCTACTCTTCCTTTCTTTGTAATTTCATAAACTGGATTTTTCTGAACAACAATCCACAGCATCTTGATTGTTTTCATCTCCATTTTGACCCAAAGGGCCAAGTAACTGAGCAGTCCAAACAGAATTTAATTTAGAGGCTTGCCAACGTCCATCAGGCACCAAATCTCAGTTAATATTCTATTTTTTATCACCCATATTTAACTGCATATTCATGCCCTGGTTATTGTTAGTGAGGAAGCAATGCTGCCAACAAAATGTCCAAATGTGTTTTGCTTTAATTCCTTTTAATCTAACTGACATAGATAGAGAGCAATATAACTAATGTGGAACTTAAAGGACGTGTTGTGCATGTTTAGAAAGAGTGGAATTAGTTGGACTTCTGTTGTGGCAGTGATGGGCACATTTTCGCTAACGTGCTAGAAGCGGAGCTAATTTTATGTTTAGCACACTTTGCTTCCCATAATGTAATTTCTCTAAAATCAAAAGCGCTAAGTTGCTTGACTGTTTTGTAAACTTTCTGTTAAGCACATGTGTTTGACAATTATGTCAGAATTAAATTAGTGCTTGATGATTGTACTGTTTCAAAAGCAGGTATAAGTTGAATTGAAGTTAGTGCTTTAGCACTAGTTTGTGCTAAATACCATGTTGATTCAACGTTAGCAGAACTAATGTTTATGATTGTGCTTTAGGGTTAGTGCAGCTAACTTTTTGTTGTTAGCAGAGCTTCATACAGGCTGAGCAGGAATTTTACCTTCCATCATATTTTTGGTAGCATTTGGATACTTCCTGTTGGTTCAAAGAGACTGTCTCATTCATATACATTTAGGCTCCACTTTTGCTTTTGTTTTATTGTTTATTCATTTTGTCCTTACAAATGGAATAGAAGTAATTTCAGTCCCGATCATGTTTAGTCCCTCTCCCCTGAACGAGACGGTAGTGTTTTGTCTCAGTCTCTGTAGCTGAACCTCCTCTGCCTAAACAGATCATGTGACAGTATTTCCTAGTAAATGGAGGTAATGGGCAGGGTGTGGAAAAAAATCTTTGTAAAGTTCTCGCTGATAAGGCGAGAGTCTTTCACAGATACTCACAGCAGGAAGGAAATGGATGTAAAACTTACCCAGGAATGCAGCCCAGCTTGGAGGCAGGTTTGTTTTCCCCAAACTGAGCTGCAGGTCGTCTGACTGACCTCTTCCCTGTTGAAAGTCTTTCCTAGAGGAAATTTTGAATTTCTCCTGCAGGTCTGCAGATCTGTCTCTGTGTCTGAAAAATGGGATGAAAATTTGGAAAGAAGGAAACAGCTATGAGGCTAATTTAGCTAGCATACTGGTTTGCATTGATATTCTGTATGAGAAAGGAATATTTAGGTTCTAGAAGAGTTTTTTATTCATCTCGTCTTTCTCATTTATTATTAGCTTCCATCTATTGTCTTATAGTTCAGTCGTAATATTTCGCAGATTCAACATGTTTATTGCCATGACAGCAGAAGATGGAGGCCCATTTCAGCAGAGAAAACCAGAATAATACCCATTTAACCAGCTTTCTAGTCTGAGATTAATAACTCACAAATCCAATATGACAGTGTTTGTCTGAAAATGTGAATTTGAAACCAAAAGTCTTTTTCTCCAGTAATATTCAGCCTCATCTTAATTCATGAGTTTTCAGATGGATTGGACCTCACTACATCAGAACACGTTTCATTACCTGTGACATACAGCATGTGCATTGGCATGCTAATTAATGGGAAGTAATATTTATATGCAGCCATGACAATGCATGGATTAAAATAATCCTGAACAAAAGAATTTGAAAATGCATTATTTCTTCTAACTTTAACTGCCTCTATTTTTATTTACACACTGCACAAGAATCAAAGCCATTTCTTAAGTGTGTTATATGAATGCCAGGTGTGTTTCATTCACTTTCTTCTCAAAGATGAATTCACTAAATAAGCATCCTTTCAATAATTTGGTATATTGCTGTAAATTTACCTCATTAACTTGGTTCAATAAGGAAAACGCATTATGCAGATTAATTACACACAGACTGATGATTTTCCACTTAAATGACATTAAATAAAAAATACAGATATATAATAAGTATGCTTAATGTCTGCTCAAAGGTTGATATTGTTCAAAAGGTACTTTTAATCTGACAGACTATGTGGGAACATATATTGTAATTTATTGATTATGACTATATGGAAACACATTAAATTGAGTAAATTTGAGCAGTTAGAACCTACATTAGCATTACAGCAACCATAAATCAACACAAACAGTAAAGAGATCAAAGATAGAAAATCTATTTTTTTTCCCCATACAGTATGTAACCTAAGTTACATTCTAGGACTATTTGAATAATTGAGAAAATAATCCAAGTTAGATCCAATAAGAATCATTTTTAACTTAGGTTCATCTGCTGGAGGAAGTGGCAAATTGTAAAACACAGAGACAACCAGATGGTGCAAAATTAGTGAATTGTATTAATATTTACAATATATACAGGTTAGTCAAACAGGTATTGAAGTCCAGAATAGTTCCTTAGTCCAAGGAATTCAGCAATCTCCTGCTGGTGATGAAAGAAAATAATCCAATTCTTTCTGGAGCGGGTCAGTCCAGAGTGAAGATTTTAAGGCTGAATGTCTCCAACCAATTCGGAAGAAGTTTCTTGATGATAGGAAGTTTATGTATTTCTGTGATCCGCTGATTGGCAGGACAATCCATGGTTTTTCGTAGATCCTGAAGCTGCTTGAATGGGAATCTGCAACACACCTGGCCTGTTAAACAGGCCTAAATAATCACTTCATATGTACATGTATTTTCTTATAATTAAATGAGTTTACATAATAAATTATGCAACCTCAATTTATTTTTATGCTTTTTTACATTTAACATTTTTATACCAGTAATCATTTCAGTTTGAATGTGCTATCTAAATGATGAAACGTATTTATATCAGTGTCTAACCAACTCAACAGGCTGGGAAGGCTAGTGCTAGCATGCTAGCACTTGACAAACCGTGATCGCTACGTTGAATGGTTGAATGTTCACACGTCTGCAAGCCAACACAGGCACAGATTGACGAATGTACAATAGACATTTGATAACCGCTTAGGAAACAGACCAGAAGTCGACCTTCAGGGTCCGACAGCGTCCTAAAATAACGCTGACGTGGTAGGAGACGCTGACGTGCAGCTGCCACATGACGTTTGTATTGAATAAATTAAGGAAAGGAGGATTTTAATTAAATCTTTAAATAAAATTAAATCTAACAAAATGGAAAATAAAATAAATAAATTGAATCTAATATAGAAAAACTATCCTGGTTACAAGTAGTACATGGCAGATAACCCCAACAACTCTACAATGTGCAGGTGAACACAAAATGTTTCTTTTTTTTTTTGTTTGTTTTTTTCATTTCAGATATTATTTCTGATCCATTTCTTCAGGTTTTGATTTGCACAAAAATGTTATCTCACTTGATATGTCAGATGATTTAGTTCAACTGTGGATCAAAATTGCAACATTTGTTTCATTTTAGCTGCTGCAGTTCAGTCAAACCAACCAAACCCTTTGAAAAACCTGTTCCCCTCCTCGCCTGTGGGGGCGCTGCACCAAGAACCTCTGAAGGAAATGACACAAAAAGAAACTGAGCACAACTTCCTTCTTTCCAAGGAGGTTGTTTCCTTAGAAAGAAAGCGCAACTTTCTTGTAAACAACAGAGTGACATCAGACTTTAGCGGTTGTAGGATTTCGCTTTAGTCTTTGGTAAAAGAACACAAGCCAATTCTCTCTCTCTACCATTAAACTCTTTTTTATTGTATTTACCCAGAATGCTGCAGCATAGTCAATTTCCTGTTTTTGGAGTGGCCGTTTGGTGTTCACATATAAGACAGAGGTTTGCAGGCAGACCACATTTTTAATGTTCTGAATCAGAGTTTGATTAAATATTCACACCTCCACAAACAAACCGGACTTTCTAGAAAAACGGACTAGAGTGAATCTGCTGTGAAAACACTCTAAATGCATTTATTGAGTTCTATAAAGTAACCAGATGGAAAATTATGAGTTTTCCCTCCAAGAAAAACTCTCTATGATCTGTGGGCGTATGTGGAATATTATCCAAAGGAAAAATAAACTCCTGTTCAAGTTTCCAACTTTTTACCTTGACCAGTTCAATTCAAAAAGGGTGTTTGGTTGTAATGTTCCACGAAAGAAAATAGAAAATATGTGATTTGAAAGAAAAAGTAGATCTATGGTGAAAATCTTACTGAAGAGTTCCAGACACGCCTCACTGGTAGACAGAATGAATCATGTGTAGTATAATTTTGTTTGTGTGAACCCAGGAGTGCAGGTTACTTTTGTCTTCTTTCCTCTCCTGTGCCATCATTTCCACTTGCTCTCAGCTGATTATTTTTTATGGAAACCTGCATGATGCAAGCAGCATTGAAAAAGTGACACCATATTTTGGATGTAATTCACAGAAATCTGGGCAAGTTCACAAATAAATACATGTATAATACTTCATTTAAATATCAGCAGAGAGGTTTTGTTTGTGTTATAGAGCTATTTTATCAGATTGCTTCTGGTTTCAGAAATAGGACGATGCGTGAGTACAGCTTTGGACACATTTGGCAAACAAGTATCTTCAAACGGCATGTGAATGTTTTATTGAAGCATGTTTGGATGTACTGCATGATTATTTCTGGAGACTTTGTTTATGTCCGGTAAGGAGCTCCTCTCTTTCCTCTCTGAGTCAAACTGCACATCAACAACAGATTCAAATATATTAAGCATTCTCACTTTATCTACTTTTCATGTCCCAGTGAGTGTGTTATTGGCTGAAATGCCAATTTTTTGAGACTGGACCTACTTTATACTGTATATTTTGGGATTCAAAATTCCAATTAAGTGCTTGTTGGCTCCAGACCACACTTCCATTTCATGAAACTTTAATCACACTGTCTGGGGTTCCTCCACGATGTTCTGAAGTCCCTGCTCAGGGCATTCCTGAAAATGCAAGCAACCACTCGCCAAAATGGAGTGTCATCCCCAGAGATCCTGACATTCCACCCAGCATACAGAGGGTCACCTCGTTGTGTGAAGGATTGTTTATTTACCTTGACAGACGTTAGGCCCTTCGATAGAATTGCCTCAAGGGTTTGAGTGTCAAAAAAACAGAACTCCAAATGTGTAGATAAAAAAAATGCTGTACGCTTAACATTTTCTTGTTCTTCATGACATCTTTTAATCATCTATTCTCTCTTTCAAATTGCCTTTTTCCTCTTTAGCATGTCCTCTTCCAGTTTTGTGTGGCCTTGCTGAATTCTCTAAACCCCCATCACCATCTGTGGTATAATAATAATGGCACACCGATGGGAGTTGGGTAGTTGTCTTCCTGACAGCAATAAACAAGGCGAATGCTGCAGCAGGCTTTCAGAGAGAGAGAAAATTAAAAAATTAAACAGATAAGAAGATGCATATGGAGACTAGAATTCACCTCTTTTAGCAAGCAAATTCTCAAAGATGCGGGGCAGCAGACGTGCCCAGGAACACCAAGCAGAATCTGGGGGAGAGCAGATGACGGACATGACAAATTTAGAACGGTAAACAAGCAATGAAAGTGTTCTTCTATTTTAGATGAGGAGACAGGGAGGAGATGGGTGTTGGTGGCGGAGGTTGAGCATTAGCCTGTCGCTGTGCGCTGATTTAATTAGCTCACAATGAAGCCTTGTTGATCTCTTGGCAGCTCAGTGAAGGTGTTGGATAAAGACCACTTCCTGAATGGCAAATCGGAAACTCAGACGTATGGAAGACATTTTCAGTATTAGTGCTGTGTTTAAAAATGAAGACAAGTCTATTAAGGATTAAAGGAAGATGTCAGCTGTTCAAGGCTTTTCACCTTTGCCATTTTGGACTTTAGCTGAACTGAACCAGAGACACATCTGTTTTCACGCCTGACAGTCCAGTAGACTCGGTTCAATTGAGGATGTAAATTGCAACATTTGTTCCATTTTCAGGTTCTGTGGTTCAATTTCATTTCACTGTGTAAAACCAACCAAACCCTCTGAAAGACCTGGTCACCCCTTCACATGTGTTGGCGCTGCACCAAGAACCATTGAACAGGCAAAAACGAGCATTGTCCTTCTGACTGGCACTAACTTTGCACATAGACACAAAAAAGCTAGATACTTAGCTTGAAGGGAATATCAGCAGCTAGTTAGCGCCTCAAGTCATGGGCACAACAAAGATGCAATGTCTACACATGACTCAAACGGACAAGTCCTGCGAGGAAGATTAAATAGTCCTTAAATTAAAGATCTGGTGAACCTATTTAAAGCATATTTTTATTAATTAAGCCACTTTAAAGCAGTCATTTTACACATGAAATTTTGAGTTTTTAAGCTTGTGTGGATACCTGACTGACGGCACATAAACATAGAGTTGGTTTAGGATTACTCATCAACCTGAATCCACCATCAAGAACTAAAACAATCATCACTTTTAGCCTTTTGTGCATTTTATAGGATATGTAAAAAAGTTATAGAAAGTGACATACAAGACACAAACATTTTGATACTAGAAGGAAACATCAGCTGCTCAAGTTAAGATTAGCTATCGGTGACTAACAAAAGGTTTATTTTGTAGTCCTTTAGTTACTCTGAATTGCATTTAATTATTTATAGTTAGAAGTCGCACATTGGATCAAATCTGAACATAATTGAAAGCAGATGACAGATCATTTGAAACAATTAGTGATTTCTGTAACTTTTATTCAGACATGAATATGATCATCAAATCTACTGCCAGAAATATCTGAACCAAAATGAAAAACGTAACTTTGTTTTTTGTTTTTTTTAGCATGAACTTTTAGCCAACTTGTGTCCGTCCTGGGTGAATGTTCTGTCAAGCTCTCTTCTCATTGCTTTCCGTAGGAGGCTCAACAACTCTGAGTACTGATTGATTTGTAATCATGTCTCTGTTAGTTTTAATTAGCAAAATTGAACAAGCTTAATTGTGCAATTGCATTAGCTTACACAGTTTGGCAAACAGCATGGAGCATCTAATTAATACTCCTCTGCAAACATACAATGGAAGCATTTGTGTGTGATGTCTTAATGACAAACATGACTTTACAAATATGCTAATTTGTAAAATATGATACACTGAATACATTCTTTGAAGCTCCTCTCACTGAAGTCTGAGCAGATGTATATCATTGTAATATAGATCTAATAATATATCAATAATTTAATGGGATTTTGAGAGAAAATGACAAAACACGACTTATACAAATGGCTGACAGGAACATTTGAAAACATTAAATAAAAGAAGAAATGATTGTCATGTTGCGGTCAAAGTCAACAAATTACAGTTGATAGAAACAATCAGTTTATGAGGTGAATTGTTTGTTGTTTGTATAACCTTAAAACATTTTAATTGTTGCACTTGTGTTTTAATTTTCTCACATTTTCCTTCAAATTTCAATCAGCCAACAGCACTTGTACGTTTTCCACAATGCAGATACTTAGAGGATTCAAATTGTTTTTTAAGATTCACAAAACTTCAGTTTGTTATCACAGTGGACTACACAGTTCAATTATATCCATACTTTTATTGATATATTTTTGAAGAAAATCACATTCCAGAAACTAATGAATTTCCCTTAAAATGTAAGGATTTTTCTTTGTCCATCTGCTCCTGTTTTCCAGGAGATTTTTCAAAGAATGAAACTCTTTGTCACCAAAGGCATCGCTGTTCATTTCTGCTTCCTGCTGTGCCGCTGATGTGAGCGACAGCTGCAATGTAATTTATTACATAAATCAATGATATAAACCAGTGGGCAGCTAAATATGAGCACATTAATATTCCACTCAGCTCATCTTTAGCAGGCTGATGTGACACTGAACATTTTCTACATTTTGTAGGTAACCTCCAAAATTTCACACACAAAAGCACAAAAAAGTAAACGCTACACCAAGAGGCACAGAGAGGTAGGAGGTAAAAATGGAGAAGGCGAAAGTTAAACACATCAAAGCTTGAAGATTATGACGACATTATCCACTTTAATGATGCACAGATATGCACGAGTTGTTTTATCTGCACAGCAACACGACTGCAGTTGAGATGAGCGAGAGGAAACGACCGGGGAAGGAGTGAGGACCAAGACGTACAATCATGTTGGTGGTGTTCCTAATTAAGCGTCCCTTTCAAGTCAGCAGGTTTGATGTGTTAATAGAATGCAAATGTATGCAAATGAACCATCATCTTCCCTTCAAACTGCTGGGTTTTGAGACTGCAGGACGGAAAAAAGTGTCAAAAAAAGAACGGTTAATGCAGAACATAACGGATGTTTTTCCATTGAAACTTTCTCTACACCCTTAAAAGATGCTACAATTACCTGTGGGAGTCTTACTCAATCAGCTGAACCTTTGCATGAGAAGTTAAAACAGTAAAATGTACATTTAGATAAAGAATTGCTGACAAATGGAGAAACACAAGGAGAGGAACATGGAGTGACAGAGGGAAAGCTGCTGCTAATGCTAATACTGCTGGCTGGGAGCTCCGCCTGCCTACTGCTAATGCTAATGCTAATACTGCTGGCTGGGAGCTCCGCCTGCCTACTGCTAATGCTAATGCTAATACTGCTGGCTGGGAGCTCCGCCTGCCTGCTGCTAATGCTAATGCTAATGCTAATACTGCTGGCTGGGAGCTCCGCCCCCAGCACTCTCTGCCCAGAAGTCTCTGTCTCTTCCTCTCTCTGACTAGCAGCCTTCAACTTAACAAACATGGTGACACGTTTAGCCGACACACTCCTTTCACAGGAAACCCAAATGTGGAACTAGGATGTAGGACAGGAGGTTCTTTATGGACCTCGCTCTGTCTGCAGTGGAAGTTCATGTACTGTAGTGAATCTAGATGAGGTCAGGGTTAAAGGAGCAGCATGTTATAAAAAAAAAATTTCAGCTCAGTTTTTATGAAAATGAATAATTTGCCTTGAAATTGGGCCCCTGTCTCTTTAAGAAGCGTCTGCTCTTTCTGACACTTGGCTTTCAGCACATCATCTCAGCGTTGCTCCATTAAGCCTTTAACATGGTTCTGAGGAGCTTTGCCTTGTTAGAGATCCAGTGAACGGTTGCCATGGAGTTTCAAGGATTCTTCAAATATACATGAAAATCAAGACAACATCACTGTGGTTTTGATTATGGAATTGCATGATGTAAAGCAGGAGTGTCAAACTCATTTTCACTTTGGGCCAAATTAAGACCATGAACACTCTTGACGTATTGATAAAACTTGCTCACCAACTGCTAAAATTTAATTGGATTATTAAAATTAAATAATATCATTGAACATATTTTCAGTCCTTCCAGGATTTTGTGATTTTTATTTATTTTTGTGCAATAAAATCAAAGTGTTTGTGGAACTAATTTCAAAATATTTTCACTTATTTATGATGGTAAAATGCTACTGTTTATTACTTGCTGTATAGATCATGGACATCTGATATCAATTAAGTCTGAGACGGCTGTTTAGTACAAATAAGAAGGTTTTTGACAATTTTTGAGAAAAATCTGCAATAAATTCCCAATTATGTATTATTGCAAAATAGTGGGGGGATTTGTTGATTTTGCATGAATTTCCAAAATAATTCTCAAGAAACTGGAGGGACTGCATTGATTTGAGTGATAACATAATATTTACGCACACTTAATATTTAGTCTAGAATCTAGAGGGCCACATAAAAAGCTATGGCGGACCAGATCTGGCTCTTAGGCCTTGAGTTTGACACATGTGATGTAAAGCTTAACAAAATAATTTTTACTCTAAGGGTTGATATATATTTATGTTTACAAGTAAATAAATTGCTTGATTTGTCAGTGTTTGGCTCATTTTGACCATTTTCTCTTAAACCTTGAGAATTTCAGCTTGCAAAATAGGAAGATTCCCAAGAAACTGAGCAAACCTTTGGGTGGATGCAGCAGATAGCATTTATATAATATTTGATGATATTTTCATAACAAATACAAAAAGAAGTTGCCAACATTGCTGCCATATTTCCTAAAGGAAGATGTATTCTTGCTTTTTTGACATAACACCAATGCTTCATCTGTACCTATCTATACGCCATTGGTATACGCCCAGTGGCGTATAGATAGGTATACATGTATGTTACAGTTTATGTTTCAGACATTTTTGAAACATAAACTGCTATAAAATATTTCATTTTTATTTCCAAAAGATCTAGAGAGGAACTGAGAGTTTTGGTTGTTTTACACAAACTGACTGTGTAGTTGATATTTTCAGCATTCCTGTCTACTTTTGGCATCTGGAATGTGAAAAGTTCATTGATTCAATTTAAAGTTCCATTTTAATGTCCTTTTAATGTTTTTTATTTTTTCTGACTTTCTCCAATATGTAAAGCCTATGAGTTACTGTTGGTAAAACGGACTCTGCTAGCTGAAGGACTTCTGGTAAAATGTTAGCACCAGCTGTTCAACATGCTTCTGCATCACTTCTGCTTCTATTGTTACAATTTTACAGGATAGAATTTGGATTCCTAACAGTGTCGCATAATTAACAATTAAAAAGGAAACTTTGAAGGTTTGGATTGCTGTAGGTTACACAAAAGGATTTCACAATTTATTTTCATTTGTTAAGAATCTTATTACTCTTTAAGACAACAACAAAAGGGTCTACTAGTACATACTTTGTTCAACTGCCCTTTAAAAAAGACTCATCCCTCTGATCAACTATAACAGAAAACCCTCATTTTCATCTCTGAATCATGAAAGATGACCAAATGCGTAATGTTACTGAAACTCTGTGTTAAAAGCTGAAAACAGAATGCGATGATTTCAAACGCAACAAAGATCACACTGAAACTTTTGTTGCCATTCAGTTTCATCATCCCGTCTTTCACCACCACAATTAGCCACTGCTAACGGTAGCTACCCTCAAGACCTAAACATGCTCCACAAGAACAGAGGAATGAATTCCATCTTTGTTTCTCCCAGGATGGAAGAACAAAATGACTTAATGGTGTATTTGGAGTCCCAGTTTGAGAGTTGTTGACACATTGTCTTGGCAGAACCTTTTTCTTGGGCCTTGACACAGCAGATGTGGCTGGAGTGTTGCTCATCACCAGCAGGATATCAATGTGTGAATGACTGAATGTGGTGTACAGTGATTTGGAATCCTTTATATTCATTTATAGATAGTTAACCATCCAAGGACTTGGCTCCAAACTAAATATTTATGAAGCATTCAGCTTCTATGCATCACAAATCTGGAACAAACATCCCAAAAACTGCAAACAGCTGAAACACTGAGTTCCTTTAAATCAGGACTTTAAATCAGACCCACTTGGTTAGAGTTGCTTTTGAACCATAATAAATGAAACAGGGATCAACATATTTGATGTGCATTGATGATTTTGATGATGTCACTCAGCAAAGGCTTTTTCACTTGTTGATTCTGTGATGCTTTTATGATTTTTTTTTATGTTTATGTGCTATGTAAAAAAATGCATTGATTGGTTTAATAAGAAAGTAAAACATAGACTTTAGAAAGTAAACCTTGAGTTAATAAGCTAAGAATTTAGTTTAAAAGATAAATATTTAGTTTATTTACATTCAAACTGAATATTTAGTTTGAAGCTAAATATTTAGTCCGCTAACAAAATATTTAGCTTTGTAATTGTATTTAGCTTACCAACCAAATATTTGTAGCTAAATATTTAACTATATATTCAGTTTGCCAACTATATAAACTGGCATTTCTAAATGTGTGAATAACATGATGACGATAACTTTGAAAAATGAACCCCTATTTTTTCATGTTTCCACATCCTAAATAACACAAAACATTACTATCGGTTTTTGACTGCATGTCCTTACAAACAGCAACCCATTCTTTTTATGCAGCATATGTGCTAAAACTGAATACCCATGGATATTTCACAAAATTCATTCTCTAAATTAATTTTTTCATGAAAGTTTTCCCAGTCAGTTTCCTAACAGATTATGTTTCCTGTGTGAACCCCTGGTATCATCGCTGCAAACTGTTAGCTGCTCTGACATGCCTCTGCTGATCTGTGCATTACTGTTTTTTCTGAACAGAGACTGAAGTAAATAGTTTGCAGCTGAAAGGAAACATGTTTCATCAAATTTTCATTCTCAAAGGGAGCCGCTTAACCTGTTTGTGTTGCAAAAACAAAGACCTACTGAAATGGTAATTGTGAATATAATCTCAACGCCTTGTTGCACTTTAGGGGAGGAGAAACAACTTTTACCTTTTCATTGTTGAAGGACCCAGAGGTTCCATTTGCTAATTGCAAAATGTTCCATAAACTGACTAAATACTAAAACTTTGCTGCAGTTCGGATGAAAACATCTGTCTGAACTGAGCCGCCGTTCCCTACGCAGGTTTTAGTCAAATATGGTGACCAATGTCACAGTCCCTCCTGTGCAGGTAGGGCCTTCTAGTAAATTACAAAAGATTTGTTCTATTTCCCAAACTCTTAAGTTGAAAAACACTTTTGTTTCTGAAGTTCTAGAGGAGCCTCCAACCTTTTTTTTTTGCACACACATTACTGCTCCTCTGCTCCACTTTGCACCTCATTACCGTCTCTTGAGACAGAAGAGGCTTGGCATTTTTATGTGACATCTCGTGTCACACCTCTCCATGCAGCGCACACAGAAGGTGAGAAGTAAAGGTTTCACAGAAAATTTCTCAAATACAGTTTTATATTCACTTCACTCCCTGTGCAGGTTTGTTATGTTTTGTCACAAAGGGTTGAAACATTGAAGTTTCTTTTCTTCTGCCAGAGGCATGTTTAGTTAGAAACTGACTGGGACTTAAAGTTCTTAACTAAAAAGAACCAATGAGTTTAATGAGACGTTTCAGAGTGAGAGGTGAGAGTCACAGCAGCTCTACTTTAGTTAAACTCTAGTTCATTTTCCTAGAAAGTCCAGTTTGTCATCAAACCAAAGGAATGAACTCAGGTCTCCCTACAAACCAGTTCAGTTCAAATGAAATCTGGTGAATTTCTAGTGAACGCCAAGTGGACCAGAGACTGAGGACAGGGCATTCTGGGTAAACTCAACAAAACAAACTCACTAGTCTGTAGCTAGAGGAAGAAATGGCTAATGGTCTTTAGCCAAAGACAAAATAGAGACTCTACAACTGCTAAAATCATAAACCTTATTTATACCATCTGAGATATTATACTGGGACATTCATGTGATACACAAACACAAAGTACTTTGTAGTTACAAGTTGAATATAAAGTAATAAACAATTTTCACCTTTTTTTTTACAAAAAAATAATCTCTTGGTTCTCTTTTCACTGTAACTCCAATCAAAGCTACAGTGTAATTGTGTGCATATACATGTTAGAATGGTCCAGTCAAAGCCCAGACCTAAATATAACTGAATTGATTTCTAGAATTGCAATCTGATACACGTATTCACCGACATTCTACAAAAAACTTGAATAAAGAGGAGTATTTTCTTTTCCTTTCAGTAGGACAGGGAGGCGCTAATGGATCTGGGTGTGGGAGAGATTTAAATCTGTCCACCTCACTGAGATATTACTTTTTATGTCAACTGGCAGCTAAGCCGCCTGATTTGAAGGCAAGTGCAAACTAAAGTACAAAGTGAAGGCTTTATTAAGGTCACAAAGTAACTGTATACTTCCTCTATTAGTGTAACACATGCCGGCTTAAGGCAAAGCCAAAGAGCAGATCGATGAGCAGCGCAGACGGAGCCGCACTGAGGAATTAACTTTGATATGTGTGATAACTCTGATCGCGTCAAGTAGAGAGCTCAGCAGGGCCGCTGCGCTGATAACGCCTCCCAGGGTGAACATATAATGTTATGATTAGCAAAGTAACACAATACCACTGCGACACCTCCACTGTTGGCTGTTATTATACTAGATCACAAATGGTGGGAGCACAACAATAAGTTTGGCCAAGCACATTTTGACAGGATGGTAAAAAAAAGTATTTGACCTTCCCTTAGATTTTTTTTTATCAGACTTATCACACAAATGTTAGTATCAGACAAAAGTTATGAAAATAACTACAAGATTCAATTTTCAAATTGACTTCAGTTGTTAAAGGGGAAGTATCCAGCCTTTTCCACTTAGCTCCTCCAGACTAGCAGCAGCAGCAATTAGCAAACACCAGATTTCATTTGCTGGGTTCATTACAGGAGCTGCTTCTCAATAGTTGGTAAAACACATTATTAAAGGGTTAATAGAGGAGCCATGTTGTGATGAGTTCCTGAAGGCAGAGTTTCAGAAAGAGCAGGAGATTTTAAAGAGACAGAGGCCAAATTTCAAAGTGTCAAATCAGGAAGTAAAATTTCTCTGAAGTCTTATTTGGTGTATGTAGCATTTTAATAACAACTGAAGGTAACATAGTTACTTGATTGTGCTAAAAAAGACACTGTATGTCTGGAAAATACATAATACTGCCCCTTTACGGGAATAGCGTTGCTTGATATTGCTCTACATGAAAAAGTTACCTCTCAAAACTATTGCATTTTCTGATAAAATTAACTTCAGTAAAAGAGGAAATCTATAAGAGCGTAAATACATATTTACAACTTGTAGACAAAAAAGATCGACTGATTAAATCAGTCTGGAAGTCAGTGTCTCAGTTCCAACGGTGCTGGCATCTGTGGTCCAGTTGAAACTAAAAAGTGGCCTAATTATCTCAAAAGGTTGGAGCTTTTTTAAAAGAATTGCCTCCAGGACAGATTAATCTGACGCCGTCTGTTTATGCTGTCATGGTTCCCAGGCTTGTTCCCAGGTACCCGGGTAGTTACTGAAAATGGCTCCACTTCACTCCATAACATCATTTTCTAATTAATTAGCACAAAATCTGAAAAGATTGTGACCATGCTATTAAAAAATGTTTAAATATGCTTTTTGGTGTAAAAGTATAAGAAAATCCTACATATATTGTCTTATTGTGCAATCATCACAGGCTTTTTCTCTAATGGAGCAGATTTTTACTTTGTCATTTACAAAATTGGATAGAGAGCGTCTACACACAGATTTAAAAAAAAAAGTCTTGTCACAGTTCATCTACCAGATATAGATCTGTACTTTGACTGGGCCATTCTACCTCATGAATATACTTTGATGCAACCCATTGGATTGGATCCTCCGTATGTGTGGAAGATGCACCAACAGGTGTTGGTGACAGACATGCCACATTGGCTTTGAGGTAATTAAGATCAAATCTGTCACCAAGGAGGAATCAACCCTAAACCGCACTTTTTTGCCATAGATAGCATTTTGGATGCAAGCGAAATGGGGATGGATGGGTCAGGTATCAACAAATTCCCCTCAGTAAGGACACTGAAAATGAGTCGTGGCATGGCGACGTGAAATACTCAGCTAGATTCTGCCTCTCACAGCTGAGGAATACTTTCTTTGGAAGTAGAAAACTTGGAAAAACAAAAAACAGGAAAAAAAACCCTGTGATGTACCTAATATTAAGTTCAACCAGCTCGTCACTCAGGGCGACAGCGGGTCATGTGCTCTAGGATAATACTTACCATCAGACTGTGGATACTGTTCCAACTGCTAAAGTAATCAGATTCAAACTGACATTATTTAGAGAAAGTTGGCCTGTTAGCTTGATCGCTAATAGCACAACTGCAAAAATATGCAAAGTCACAGCGCATATCAGGTTTACACAAGTTGATGCAAATATGTCTGAAGCAGCATCACTTGTCCAACTGACTCTTCTACACAGTGTGGAAATATTGATGCAGGCCCATCAGGGAGTAACTCTCCTCTGATTGAGTCAGAAAACTATTTTTTGCCTTTATTCTGTTTCCCCAGAGATTGTGATACAGGCGGATATTTGCGGGGCCTCTCACAGTGCTGGAAGTGGAGCACACACTATTTTCATCAGATGTAATCAGAATTTTTCATTCTCAAGCTGTTATTACCCAACAACTGAACCAACATTGTTGAACTGAGCCATCAGCATCAACTACGTCCACTTATAGCATCAGAACACAAAAAAGCAAGTTAAATATCAAAGCGGTGTGAATAAAAAATGTTTTCTGGGAAATCAGCATTGTGCAGCAAAGGCAGAATGCAGTAAAGGTTTTTACTTTTCACATTTCCTGCCGATCCTTTTAAATTATAGGACAGCTTGAAAATACAGCATCATCAAACTCTTATTGTCAGTTTTCTTCCATCTTTTAACACTATTTGCTTTGAAAATAAAGTATTGATGTTTTGATTTACTAGAGTAGACCAATATCTTGTGTGATGAGATCTCAAAATGTTACACTTCACAAACAAAGTTTGTCTTGATCATTTTAGTGTGGGATATTAGTAGGCAGTTCTTCCACCATTAGTAGTGATTTTGCTGCCAAGCTAAATCTAAGAGTTTGTTTATTTGAATTATTTTCCAAAATGGTTAGAAATCCAGGTTTTTAAGGAAGACATTTTCAAAGTGCAGCATAATTGCCCATAAATTCAACCACTAGATGACAGTAATGTGTTTCCATCATGATCCTTGGTATGTGTAGGGTGGCCCAAACTTTTTGAGACCAAGATCTACTTTTTCTCTCACCAGCCACCTGAGATCTACCTCATGACACAAAGACACAAAAATTGCAAATTAAACTCTATTGACTTATTTTAAATGCAAACACCCATTGCCGTGGCAACCGCCTGCGCCCTGCAAGCCGAGCAAAGATTACATTAAAAACACAACATTCAGTCGTTACCATAT
>CAEGAF010148521.1:0-31529 GCA_903067075.1 Micropoecilia bifurca
ATAGATCTATATATGTTTACATAGATGTATATCTATATCTAAAGCATATGTATGTAAATTGCACACTGCACAGATAAAACACTTAACCTTAACATCTTTGTTAGCTAGTCCCTGTTAGCCACGTCAGACATATCAGGCATTATGGTGAATACACACGATTTATTAACTTACCTTTGAAGTTTTTGTGAAGTTTTGACACATCCAGCTTAAATCCTTTGTTGTTGGAACGTTTCAGGACGTCTGAATAATTATTTAAGCATCATTAATAGTCCTACAGCGACTGAGGACCCAATATTAACATGCAGTTGCCTGTGAACCGGAAGCCGGGAGTGTCCCACAAGTGCTAAAACGGAAGTGCCTGGCATATACCCCATTAAGTTGGTTCAACTATTTAGTGTAAGTTTTGAGTTAAATGAACACAAAAAATAAGTTGTCATAGCAAAAGCAAAAGAATTAAGTTCAATTAGCGTAAATAAGTCCATAAGATGAACTTAAGCCCAAAAAACACTTTTTAGAGTGTGGTAAATTTCATCTCACACCGTGCGTGAGATTGCAGATCATACTTTTTATTAAGCAATAAAGTATTTATTGGATATTTTCATGCCCTCCAACCATACCACATTTCAGCTGTGACAGTAACAACAGAAATCTCAAAGGCATGTGGCCAGAATGTCACCGTGGTGAATCACAACAGAACTGAAATTAAGTTCTGCATATTACATTTGAAGTTATGACATTTAATATCTTTTTTTTTTTTTTTAAAGAAACAATAAGATCTCAAAAAGATTTAAATCATCTTCTTTACTTTGAAAGGTAATGGACATTTATGACAGCCTCAGGATAGAAAACATCTGCCACTTCAGCACTGGTTGATCTCTGACGGAAGTGAATTTGGCTTCAAGGTGTACTTCACCCCACTGGGTTCTGAAACAGCACATAGCAAAAACACTGAGTAAGTTTTCCAATATCATGTAATAACACTTGATTTAGGTTTAGGTACTGCAGTGCAGAGTGTTGTCATGATAACATGCTATAAATTCAGACTGATTCTTCATATGTCTGCAGAAATAAAATGATGCGTTTTATAGAGTAATGCTAACAGTAGAGTTCTATTTAATATCTGCTATACCTCTGACTGCACTAAGGAAACATTTTGGAGCCAACTGTTCTTCAGTTTTGAGTCAAAACATTATGACTCAGCAATAGCTTTTGTTCAATAAATTAATTGTTTTTTGGCTCGTACCTTCGAAACATTCAGGGATGTTTAGTGTTCCATCAATGCACTGGGTCGGCACGGCATAACCACATTTCATGGCTTCGTTCATGCAGTAGACAGAGACGATCTCGAGGTGTAAGACACGGTTCGGCTGGAAGTTTTCGATCCAGATTTTCTTCCCGTTGTGCAAAATTCTTGCTCTTTGTAAGTTAACAGAACAAGGAGCTAAAGGGGGTGAGGGGGAAGTACAGCATCTTTAAAAAACATTTGTGTTATTAGTTGTGCTAAGCCAAGTTTTAAGATGAAATAAAATTGGAAATATGGCTAAAATGTATGATTGCAGAAAAGATGTAAACTCAAACAAAACCTGATTAGACTCTGAAAAAGAAAACAGCTATTTTTGTATTCTGCACATTTGGATTTTAATGTTTTATATTTTGTGATTCCTTACAGAATTACCTTTGCAAGACGGCTTTTCGGACCACTTTCCATTCTCCTGGCAGGCCACCTCCACATTTCCTTCTAGCACGTACGAACTCTCGCAGCCGTACTTGACTCTTTCCCCATAGAAAAACTCCCTCTTCTCGTTGTTTGACATGTAGCCTCTTTCAATGCTCTCTGGCGGAGGGCAGGTCACCACTGTGAGGAAACACATTTGTTTATTCCTACTTTTTCCTTTTATTTGCCAGGAAAATGGAAATATACTTTCATAAACCTTTGAATGCAGTTGGGTTGCGCTAAAATCCACCAAGCTGAGCCATATTTTACTGCCTTCTCCTACCTTGACACTCTGGTGTTTCAGTCCAGGTGCCGCTGGCGGTACACTCTGCAACCAGGTTGCCAAAAAGTGCGTACGGGGGATTGCAGATATACGTCGCCTTGAGGCCATAATCGACCGTGTTTCCTCTAATCACCTTGTCGTAAATGACCATTCCATACAGTGGGACCGGAGCAAGACCGCAGGGAATAGCTACCACGACAAAAACAATAACAACAACAAAAACCCTCATCAGTTTTAATTCTTTCCATCTTTTGAATAAAACACTTCAAATAATTTTATATGGATAGAAAAAAAGGTGAATCACACTGGGGGGCTGTGGGTTGTGGGTGCCTTAGTGGCTTTTTAGGCTCTAAACCTGTCCTTGTAGCAAATTTGTTGGGTAATCTGCAAAGATAATGACGGCCATTTTGAAAATATCACAGGAGGCCTGTTTTTGTTGCGAGATACTTATTCACCTTGTTCCCAGCTGTGTTCGTTTGCTGTCGCTGAAGGTGTTTATTGGGACCGAGTCTGTGTAATATCACAGTAACTGTTTTTATGAATAAGATAAAAGCAATTAAACTCCTTTGACATGCTGTACCTTGTCTCTTCTTTTAACTACAGTCCTAACGGTTACATTGATGTCTGTTGTATAAAATAGTGCATTTTTTTTGGTTGTAAATGGAGATCATTTACAAATTTTGTTCACATATTCCTAAATTTTACTCTGTTCTAGAGAAATGTCTGATTGAGACACACTGATTATTAAACAAAACTAACCTCTTTTTTTTTTTTAGATGAACCTTTTCAATATTCAGTTAAAATTCTTTGCGGATTTCTTCAAAACCTTCAGTCATGCACCAAATTCTGCTGATTTAATGCTAGAAAACATGCATACGTTGCTTCTTTTTTTCATTCATTTAAAAATGCCTCAAAAAAGACCACCAGTAAAATACTGTAGTTTATTTTCTGTATTCAAATCCTCACCACACCCATTAAATGCATTAGATAAAATGAAACGACTTTAAATAATTACATACGTATGCACTCTGGTGCAGGTGAACTCCATGTCCCGCTGGCTTGGCACACTGCTGAACTCTCTCCAGTCATCATATACCTGTTCAACATGATATTTAGTCAACAGGGTAAAAGTATTTTTTTTAAACCCAGCTTTTTTTATGTACAGTTTCTGATATACAATATAGATTATTTGCACACACACAACATAAAATGTGTTTTCTTTTTGTTTACCCTTCATTGCAGGTGTAGTTGATTGTACTCTGGTACACTGTGTCCTCGTAAAACAGTTCACCATTAGTGATTAGTTCAGGATGTGGACATTGTTTTGCTGTGGGAGTAAATATGAAAGGAAGTTTGTTCTACTTAGCTGTCATTTATTATTGATGCAAACAGTTAAATGTAAGTTTATTCACTTAAGGCATGACATTGTGCAATTCATAATAAAGTTACAAGTATTGGCTTACAATCCTGTTTGTGTACTTGAACCCATTTTAACATTTAAACTTTCCCACTTTTTGTCACATTATACGCACAGACTGCTATGATTTTATTGGGATTTTGTGTGAACTAAAATAGCACAAATATTTAAGTGGGTTAGATCAAAGCATGCTGATTTCTTAGAGTGGTCTAGTCAAAGGCCAGATCCAAATCTTGGTGATAATCTGTGGCAAGACTTGATGAAATGATGACCACATAGATTAATCATTGAATCTGTCTTAACCTGAGTTATTTTTTTATAGTAAATACAATAAAATATAAAATATTGATTGTTAGATAAATCTTGGTCCGCAACACTAAAGTTCTGGGTTTTGACACAACATGAGGAAAAAGGAGCTTTTAAATGTTTCTTCAAAGTACTCTAAGTAAATATTTTGTTTTTTTCCTTGACATTTTCAAACCTGCAGTTCTTAATTTGCATACGTCAAAGTGAAAACTCTTGAGTATACCAAAACTATTGAATATTTTATCTGTTTACTTCAAAATCTCTGTGAATTTTATTTCACTGGTAATTACAAGAATTATTGCTAGATATTTCTGCCATAATTAACAGAAAGAAAATAAGATACACACGTATGCACTTCAGCTTGGTGTTTGTCCACACGCCGTTGATGGTGCAAACAATCTTGCGTGGACCCAACACAGGAGTATATCCCTCCTTACAGGACAGGGCTAACTCCTCCCCGGGACTGGAGAACCTCTGGATCCCAGACATCTCAATGTTCCCGCTCAGATTGGGTCGGGAACAAACTGGAATTAGTCAATTATTTCAATGAAAGTTGTGGATATGCAGCTTTACAGATGTCCAAAACTTTTTTATACAATCAATATTAAATGTTCTTATGCCACACTTTTCCTCCCCCCCTCAAATTACTTTTGACAGAACAAAACAACTGTTCGACTATGAAATGTTTTCTCACTGACTTTAACTCAGAGCAGTGTTGAGAAATATAGTCATCGATCAACACAAGCGAAGAAATGTTTCTCCATAAGCCCATAACAAAAGTTGAAATCCTTAAAACAAACTCGGGTAACTTTTCCTTCTCGGACATGTGAAATGAAAAAAAGTCATACCATTATGTTGGGATGTCACTGTGGTCACAAGCAGACCAGAGAACAGCAGAAACAAACACTCCATCTTCTGTAGAGACGGACGGACAGTCTCCTTCTCTCCTGCCTTCGGCTTCATTTGCGGACTCTTTGCCCCACTTTCAGCTGTTTGTGTTTCTCTCAGGGTAAACAGATGAGAGCAGCGTGAAGCAACTCCTTCAATAAGAGTTTGGAATCCTTTCAAATGTTTCCGGGAAGTCACAAAAAACAAACAAATAATAATAATAAAAAAACCCAGATGTTGAAATTCTAACACAAAAAAAAAATCAAGTTTTGTTTTCCCCATCTGTCTCTTGTGTTTTTTAATTTTTATTTTTCCCTCCTTGTAACTTTTTTTTATGTCAGACTGATGTAAAATTGTGAATTGAATTTAAAGTCAAAAGCTCTGACCACCATCCAGTCAAATGCTTTTGCTGTCATGCAGCACAGACAATCCTGCTGTTTATATTAAATGTTATTATTCCACGAATGTATATATATATATATATATATATATATATATATATATATATATATATATATTTTTTTTTTTAATAACATATTAGAATCACTGCAATACAGCCTTCAGAACATTTTATTCTTGTTTATGTTCAAAATAGTCCATGATTCACTTGTTTTTATCCCATATAGAATCATCTCTTGTGAACTTTTTTCAATATCTATACATTGGAACGGTAATTTTACTTGTTTAATCAAACATTTATCTTATTGTTCTTGTGTCAAACATTGTACGTCATGGAAAAAAGGGAGTGGGAAAGACAATTTGTTAGAAATAGATGAGGTCTGGAAAGTTTGTTTCTTTAATCAAACATTTATTTCTTTTCATAGTTTTTTGTTGCTTAAAATACACATACTGATGTGGGAATTGGTAACATTTTGCTACGTTAGTGCCATATTTTGAAAGAATTAAATATATAATCATTCAAAACTTCAGTAAATAAAATGAAAATGACAAACTGACTACATGAATAAGGGAATATGAGGGAATTTTAGTGAATCGGTGCACATCACCTGGTGGACGTGTGCAGTAACTGCGCAAGAGTGTCTGCAATGAGTGTCTGGCAATGGCTGGCGGGCAGCATGACCAGAGCTCCTGCGGTCGCCAGGAGGCTGGAGCATCGCTCAGCTGCAGCCTCCTTCAGGGCTGCTTGCAGCTTTAATTTTGGTATGAATTTGTTTCGTTGCATTCTAATGGAAAATTGGAAGTGAACTGGATTATTTGGAAATAAGCCTGTATGTGTGCATTGAACTGAAATGTACTTTACAACCATTTCGCATTAGATGTTCACAGCTTCCATTTCTTTCAACATTGAATTAACACATTTTCTTGGTTTGTTTTAATGATCTTGCATTTATTTATTTATTTATTGCCAGTCTAGATGAACAGAAAACCAAAGCAGGGAACATCAGGAAGGCGGCCCATGTCTTCCCCAGTTCGTGTCGTCGTAAGTTGCTCACGCAGGGTTTGGGGGGCTTGTTGGGTTTGCGGCGGGTGGTGTGACGCACGTTCTGATTTCTGAGGGAAGGTTTTTAGACCTTAGGTTGTACTCGATTTTGCCCGGTTCTATAAGTCAAAGAGAAGAAAAGCAAGACAAACACAGAAGCATTCTGCTGTTATCTAGAGGACGAAACACCTCTAGGACATTCCAAGAAGATTTTTCCACTGGTTCCATTGCCAGTCAACTGGACCAGTTTTAAGTAGAGCTTGCCGGACTGGCATTGACTCACGTTCGTAGCAGTCCGGGATGGGGAGGTTTCCGTCGTTACAGGTGCTGGCCACGGGGTAGCCACACTTTTCAGCTTTGTTCTTACAATAGAAGGCAACATGCTCGCCATGGAGCACTCTGTTTGGCCTCAGGTCTTCAATCCAGATCTTTCTGGCGTTGTAGAAGATGCGCCCTCTTTTGATTCCAACTTCGCAGGGAGCTTGGGTTAAAAAAAAATTAAATATTTTCACCCAACAGAGAAAACTCGCATTTTTATGAGATATTAAAAAAACAGCATTGTTTTGCAGGTGAACGTGTTTTTTTCTACAGCCAAAAAAATCTGAGACATTCTTGCGTAGGATTCTCTTTTTAGAGCAGATGTAGATAAATATAGAGTAGAGGCCTGAAGTGAGATCTAATTTTCTCATGACTCACCCCTGCAGACTGGCTTTGATGACCAGTTTCCAGTGTTTTGGCACTGGATCTCAGCCTCACCCTCCAGGGTATAATGCTCATTGCAGGAATACTTAACCTTATCCTTGTAACCGTGTTGCCTCATCACGGCAAAAGTGATGACGCCATTTGCTATGCTTGGAGGAATGGGGCAGCTCACATCTATAACAACAACAACGATGATTTCATTAGAGGGGCAGTATTATGTATTTTCCAGGCCTATTGTGACATTTTATAGCACAATCAAGTGCTATTTTAAGTCAAATTCAAAGAAATTTGAATTTAAAATATATTGCCTTGAAATTGGGCTTCTGTCTCTTTAAGAACACCTGCTCTTTGTGAAGCTCTGCCTTCAGGAAGTCATCACAACATCACTCCTTTATGAACCCTTAAACGACGCGTTTTCCAAGAATTGCACTGAGAAGTATCTCATATAACGAGCTCAGCAGATGCGCAGCTCCACCAGGTGTTTGCTAATTGCTGGTGGCTAGTCTGAAGGAGCTCAGTGAAGCGGAAAATCGGAAACTTGCAAACTGCAGCTCGGAGAAGGTGCTTCATCCTGAAAGGCGGGGCTAGGTCCACCCAGGCGCTTTGCGCATCTGAATGGTTGTCATAGGTAATTAAAATATTTCTCAAACATGTATGAAAAAATTCAAAGCAACACCTCAGGTTTGTTTTGGATGAGGGCATAACATTAGGACATGAAGCTCACAAAAAGTTGATTTTACATAATACTGCCGCCTTTAAACAACACAACTCTAACATGTAAGTAAAGAAAAAGATGAAGAAGAACATAAATCTTGCATGTAATACCATACATTCAGACGATATTCACACATCACAAGTCTGGATTTACCTCGGCAAACCGGAGGTTCGGTTGCGGAGCCGTCGGCCATGCAGGAGCCTCTCTCGTAACTCGGTGCTTTGGGTGAGTTGCACTCGTACGTCCAGCCTTGTCCATAAATTGTAGACGTTCCTGTGACGGCCTTGTCGTGGACAATCCGTCCGTCTCTGGGTGGCTTGGGCAGAGGACAGTTCACGCCTGTGGGATCACAATCAGAACTTGATATGGCGATGTCCGTGTCATGAATGAAAAACATAAAAATAAGTTGGAAATATTTGAAATCTGTTTGGCCTTTTGTTCCTGTGGTGTTCCTCAGGGCTCTGTTGTTGGGGCTGCTCTTTTCTTTATTGACCAATTTTTAAATACACTCATCCTGGCATCAACTTTCTCAAATATACAGACTCTTTGCAATGAGTTCAAGAAAGCCAGTAGATAAAGAGGGGCCGCCTATAACAAGAAACCAAATGACTCTAGTCCATGTCTTTGAAAACGTCTGTAGGTGTGCTGGTTTTCACACGTTTGTAAATATCCTTCAAACTGTTAAAGGAGGATTTCTTCACACTCTTCATACGGCAGTGATTATCACTTTTGATTGCGCAACTTAACTATACCACACTTTTTCCTGCCACTCAACTTTCCACTATTATGGTTGGATACAATTTTTTTAATATGAAGAAGAATTAGTTGATTAATTTGTCATTAGTCAAGTTTATTTGTGTAACACATTCCAGCCACAGGGCAGCTCAAAGTGCTTTACACCATAAAAACAAATATGAAACGAGCAATAAACGCTACATTTTGTTAAACGTCGACCTCAAAATCGTCATCAAAAATATTGCTGTTTTCCACTTACTTGGAATCAGGTCACCTCTAAGCAGGTAGGGTTTTTTTTAGCCTTTTTTTAAAGGAACTCAGTTTTTCAGCAGTCATGCAGTTTTCTGAAAGTTGGTTCCAGATTTGTGGTTGATTAAAAACCGAACCCTGCTTCTCAGTTACACTCTGTATCGTTTTATAGAAACGTGTTAAACCGCTTTGTTCAATCTGGGCTTTTTTAAATGTGCAAACAAAGTGGGCAGGTCTGGTGAACTTATTTTACCTTTGCAGAGAGGAGGCGGATGGCTCCAGGTGCCATCATGTAAGCACCTGCTTTCATTAGCTCCCACCATGACGTACCTGAATAATGACAAATACGTATTCCTGCAATAATCTGCAAATCATAATCTGGGAGAATTTCTCTGTATATTTTTGTTCCTACCCATCATCACATGAGAAGTTGAGCACGCTCTTAAAAGGAGCCTCTGTCCTGCCTTTTGCAAATGGCTGCAAAGGCCTGGGTATCTGGCACATCCTGGCTGTAGAGAAGAAGATCACCACATCTATTAGATGTCTTCACAACTTAGCAATGAGTTATCTTGAAAGACCATCATCAAGTTTCTTAATTCTTTCATAATTTCTTTTGTTGATTATTGCACAAAACCGCATTTGGACTTCACCAATTCACTGTCTTTAAGCTCTGCAAGATGTCAGCCGCGGGACTTAAAAAACAGAAGCCGCGGCCTCGACTCACGGGAACACGCCAGGCTGGCCGGCGTCCAGTCCCCTGTCGCCGTGCAGGTTATCCTGGGAGGCGTCGCCGTTGAAGGCGAGTAGCCCTGTTCGCACGAGAGGGTCACGTCTTCTCCGATCTCAAACACGCGCTTCACGGAGGAAACATCAACGCCATCAGAGACACGAGGCCGGCCGCAAACTGGTGGGAGAAAGAGGGAAGAAGGTGACGTCAAGCAGAGGAAGCTTAACTTAGGCCAAGTCACAAATTTGCAAATGTACCTTTTGCAGGAGCTACGGTTGTAAATATAGCTGCAAGGCTGAGAAGCAGCAAAGTGGGAGCCATCTTCTTAGGAGGTGAAATCCGCTCTGCGTTCCCCCTGCAGACACTGGATGAGAGCCTTTTGGATTCTGGCTGCAGAGATGACCTCCTCCAATCAGATGCAACATCAGACTGCTATTGATTAAGCCCAAAGTTCACATGCGGTGTACATACAGACGTATTTGACTAAATGTTGATATATAATCTCGCTCTGGTGGAAGAGCAAACAGCAGACAGACGGAATTATGTGAAATCTCATCAAGTGCAAAAGAAAAATAACTCCACTGCAGAAATGGCAAACAAAAAAAGGAGTTTTTTTTTGTTCTTTTACTGTGAAAACTACGAGTTAAACAGAAAAATCATCCAGCGTGTGTTTTATGAGCTTTTTGTTATTATTATAACCTGCGTAGTCTCAGATCTGCAAAGTAGAATTTTTTTTATTAGACTTTCCCTATAAGTTTTTAAAGGTCGTTGGATTGTCCACCGTCTTGCTCTGTGTGTCATTTCTAAATATTTGTTTTCAGTGAAACAAGGGAGAGAGCTGTCCATGTCATTGAACTCTGTGGGAATCCGAGTCAGTAACTGAAAGGAAACACAAACTGAGTTTATCGGTGCAGCATGTTGAAAAACAAAAGAAAAAAAATCTATAAAGCTTAGGAAAAAAAGCTGTGCAAAAATGATTTGAATTAAAGTTAAAACTCAGTTAACAGTACGGTACAAAGATCAAAGATCCTTTTTCTGCTGTTATGAAACTCACTCCATGGGCTGTGTATAAAATATCGATCAACTTATCAATGTGTTAGAAAATGCACTTCTCTTTCTTCTGCTTTCTTTTATTTGGGAAATGCATATTTCACCTTGTTAGCAAAGAGGAGAGAGAGAGAAAAAAAACATCCAAATGTATTTATATTTATTTCAAAATCCCAAATTATTTAGAGAACTATTAATAAACTTGTGTTATGTATACCAAGATGCAAATAAAAACATATATATATTTTTCTGTAACTCATTTAACAGAGAGCAAATGATAAGAAAAAAGAAAAGAAAATCGTGTATGGACGATAATAGGGGCGCTTTGCTAGAGGGGCGCCAGATCGATAGTGTAAAAATTCTTTATAGTCAGCATTTTCTGAACTAGCTATTTGTGTGAACTAGGTGATTTATAACAGAAGCACCTTCATTTAACACATTTCTATCATCTTTTGAGATATTTTCTGATCTAATTTTCAATCAGACATTAAATGAAAGTTTATTTTTTAAATGTTTGTTCGTTTTTGCAACGGTTCAGGTTTAAGGGAAGCAAACATTCAATCGAGGCCCGAACCATGAACTCCACTTATGTAAAGTACGTCTGTTTGCTTTGCCACAAAGTCAAAGCTCACGGCTCCGTTCATTTCATTTTGGCATCAGTTCATATCTTAAATTAACCTTCGGTATTCAAAGCCGTGCTGTAACTTGACTGACACATAGTTGCTGTAATGTAATTGCATCATGCACGTTTTATGTTCCCATAAAACGAAAGAAACAGGGAGAAATATTTCAAACATTTCACACGGTAATAGAAAAAAGAAGAGAAGAAGAGGTGGGTTCTATTTCCTGCTATGGTGGGGAAAAGCAAAAGGAGTTCATCTCCACAGGACAGATGCAACAAACCTGCGTAATAACTGATATTTTCTTATTGATATCAAGCGTATCAGAAAGAGTTTGCAACGCCATGTTTTCCCACACGGTGCCGCCTCCAGCCTCGGTTCGTCCAGCGGGACCCAAGGCCTCCTTCCTCCCTCCCTCCCTCCCACAGCGGATCCTGTTGCGTGACATCAGCCGGAGCGAGAAAGGAGGAAGAGGAGCGCGGAAAAGTCAAGTTACGCAAAAGTACACAAGTCCACGACCGGAAATTGTTTTTTTCAAAATAAATCGAAAAGAAAGCAAAACATTTGTGAAAATTGAGGGAAGGCGAGAAAGTAGCTGATGTTGTTCAGTTCATATGTAAATAGGTGGATTTTCAGAAGGTTTATTTAGATTAGATTTCAAAAGTTGCTTTGTTGTGGTTTCACGTTTTGTAGTTCAGAGGATTTTTTAAAATCAAAGCAGGGAGATTAAAAGCTGCAGAGATGAAGGCCAACACAGACATCAAAGGTGTTTAAATATGGATTCATTGAAACACATTATGCTGCATTAGATTTTAACGCCTGATTAAGTAATACATTTTCACAGGATCAAATTTAAAGAAAACATCTTTTAGTCTTCAAAGTAAACACAGGTGATTTATGATTGTATTTTAATGGTGGTGAAAACATGAAAGTGTTTGCAATAGAGAAATAAGATTCGGTGAGTTCTTACCACATTCAGTCCACCTGGAATGAAGGTCGAGTTGAACAACTCTGAGAAAAGGCAACCACCAACAGCCGGTTGGTCTTTTGCTCAATAAACAGCAAAGTTGTTTCCTAAATACTGCAAGTGTTGCTAAAGCCCAAACATGACTGTATTTTTCCCCTCATGTACCCTGGTCCAGAGGTTTGAAAATATTTCTCCAATTTGTACCCTGACTGTCAGAGCAGATGTTATATTTACATTATATTGGCAATTTCAAAGTAACCATTCTCAAGATCTAAGTTCCTTCCTTAATGATGTTCACTTGGTTAAATTACGACATTTTACTGAAGTCACTTCCACACTTCCACTAAAGATTTTAACCTTAGAGTCTTAGCAAACTGGAAAGAAGTTACCTCGATCTGCTGTTTGAAGCAGCCAATCAGATCTCAGGGTCTCTATAAAAACAGCCCTAATCCCACCCACACACAGTATAAATGAATAAATGATGTGCTTCAGCATAAAAACGCCATTTCTTTTAACTAACATATGAAATAAGTTTTTAAAAAACGAAATTAATATATTTAATTTAGGCACAAATAACTAATTAATGTTTCCCAATTTATTTCCAGTTTTATAAATCAAACATATGACAGATTTAAATAATTATTTCACAAAGAGTGTATTTATTGTTATTTGACACTCTTTACGCTCCATATTGATCTGTAAACGTATTTTTTCGCCAACCACCAAAGGAACTGAAGAAGAAGAAGATATTTTCTGAACATCCTGAAGGCGTCACTCAGTGGAGCAAAGAAATATGTACAGCACTATATGCCATGCATAGGTGCGCTACATTATGGTAAAAATAATCTTTATCCGATATTATCCGATATTAATTATTGGAACCTGTTGAAACTCCCAATAATAGAGAAAAAAAATTGAGAAGCCAATTTCTTCCTTCTAATTTTTTTTTTAAAGTACTTTTGATTTGAAAGGAGTCAGAGGAAGCAGGGAGTCTCACTGCTGCCACCTCGACGGAGCCGAGCTGTCAGTGTCAGTGGAGCAGCGACAGGCAGGGAAATCCCTCAGACCCAGTAGGTCCAGTGTCTCCAGTCAGGTCCGCCGCTTCGCTTTCTGGCTCGGCACTGACGCGCGCAGACGGTTCACTTCGGACCGAGGAACGAGCCCGAACACAGCGGGAAGCTGTTGCATTGATTTGTGTTTCATATACATAGAGAGAGGAGGAACGCGATGGCAGATGCAAGTTTTAACGAGTCGTCCACCGCGGACGTAGCGAACAGGTTTGCTCGAAAAGGCGCTCTGAGGCAAAAGAACGTCCACGAAGTGAAGGACCACAAATTCATCGCCAGGTTCTTCAAGCAGCCGACTTTCTGCAGCCACTGCACCGACTTCATCTGGTGAGTCCGCTCCGTCTCCCACCTCCACCCCGCCTGTTGCACATATATCGAATAACTTCAGTCGAGTCCTTCTCTTTGCTCGCTGTGATGTAACTTCTGGGGGCTCGCGACACCTTTCCAAACCCGCAGACCACCGCGCGCCTTAAAAACACTTATCAACGCGCGAGGGGATTGCTTGTGATTTATTTATTTTGCCTTATTATTGAATGGGAGGTGTTGCTGCTGGGTCGTTGAAAACAATAGTAATAGTAAACTGGAGGGAAAATATTCAATGAAATGTAGCTACAATTTATGCTGGATTAGATCCCGTGTCAGATTAAAATCGGCATTTTCCTCTTTCTCTCTTTACAGCGGTGCTTCTCGGTTCCGGTCCTCAGGCCCCCCTGCCCTGCATGTTTTAGTAGTGATTCTTGAGAATAGGGACAAAATGGGCTTAAAATTTTCCCAATTTTTTTATTTTGTATTTTTTTTTTATGATTTCTCAACCTTATGTATGCAAATATGACAAATAATGTTTTGGAAATGTAAAGATGCAGTTGCAATTTTTTTGTTGTTTCATTTAATTTTTAATCAACCTGACCCAGAACTTTGTCATCACCATCTGACAAAATGGTTTTTAAATACCCTATTAGTGATATTTTTACTCATTTTTACAGACGAATTCTTCTCAAGAAACAAAAGAAATATTATTTAAAACAGAAAAGGTGTTGACGGTGCGTGACGGAGTTGTTCTGACACAGAACTGAAGGTGGTGACAAACTGAGTCAAATGAAAAACTTGACATGTGAAGTAATGCAATGTATGTAAAATACATTAAAATGAATTAATTGCACATTTAAGTGAGATTTATCAACACTATCACTGAAAGAGTCTCAAAAACTCTGGAGTTGACACCTGACATAGTTGACAAAACGCCTAACTACCTGAATATACATGTTATTCTGAAGGAGGACATATTGTCCTCCTTCAGAATAACAGCAGCCTGATGAGCAGCGCAGCTCATCAGGTCCATGAAATCTTTACAATATACCAAAATTAAGCTCTTATTTCACAAAATTTCATCAAAGTTTTGTAAATTGTCAGTTATGGTGTTGACACATCATGGTTGTGATGAGCAATTTAGGAATAAAAAGAAGAAAAAACTAAAGAACAACATAAGCCAGAGCTAACTAGCCCTCTTAGCAAAGGAAGAGAAAGGAAGAGGTCATGGGGTCCTCAGAAGGTCTGGTGCCCCCCAGTAATGCCTGATTTTTTTTTACATTCTTTTTATGTCTGACGGTGTTGAGAAAAACTTAGGACAAATTTCAGTGGAGTTGAAAAATATATAAAAATGATTTTTAATTCAATTTATTGATACTTTTATAATTATTCATATTACTACTAATACTCAATTGTCATAATATATAATCTTAGTATTTCTTTAATTGTTTTAAACTATTATAATGTATTGAGTTCTGCTCCTGGACAAGGGCTTTTAAAGACACCAGCAACTGACTACAATGTTCAAAATAAAAAAATATTCAGCAAACACCAGGAAAATATACATTGTTGTGCTTACATGACCCAGGTTAGTTTAGTCAGATATTTGAAAAATATATATTTTGTATATATATTTCCTTCAAATTTTGTGCTTTATCCATAGGACCTGTTTTGTCCCTATTCTCAAGAATCACTGTTAGGTGTTTCCCTTCTACCACACACCTGGATTGAATCTGTGGGTGATTAACAGGCTTCTGCACCACTTGATGGTGATGCAATCATTTGAATCAGCTGTTCTGGAATAGAGGCACATCTAAAACATGCAGAGCAGGGGGTCTGAGGACTGGAATTGAGAAGCACTGCTTTACAAGAATCATGCAACAAAAATGACTTCACGGAAGTCTCCTTTGCATTAGACTCCACTCCCCTCCTTATCTTCATTCTTGAACAAACAACCGCAGCGCAGCTCCTGTGATTTGCCCTCGGTCAAGCATTTAGGATGACTAACTTGCAGCCGTTCCACGCGTGCATCGGACATAGTGTCACCACTGAAGCCGCTGATATTGAATGGCAATTTCTTTTTCCTGTTGAACTCGTAGAATCAGGTCCATGTGAAAAGCTCCATGTGCTCATGTTGCACTCTGGAAGAGGGTGGGACGTTTAAAAATTCCTGCCTTTTAGTGGAACACTTGAACTACACAAATCACTTTGGGTTCTCAGTCAAGCATTTAAAAAAAATGTGTATGTTGCTGAAGGCACACCCACGTTTAATTACTATGTTCTTTTGTGTGTGTGTGTGTGTGTGTGTGTGTGTGTGTGTGTGATCTCATGCACATGTATCCTTGTTTGTTGGCACAAGTGCCACTCCTTTTGAGTTCAGCATGCAGGCGATATGATTCAAAATGTGAAATCAAACAACTTTATTTTGAAAGGGAAAGCTCCCATTGCCACACACTCACACACACGGTGTTTGAACACACAAATGGAGGGAAGAAGCGGAAGCCTGTGCAGACATGCACCTACATGCCTTTATGTGATTGTAGGACAACTAATTACAAGCTGTATGCATTTAGTATTGTTTCAACAGTGTGATTGTTAAATACGATCATAAAAATAGAAAAATCCCAGGAAGCTTTTGGATTTGGTGGTTTTGTTGTAACTTTTTGAGAAGCGATGTCTCTCTGGACAGACTTGACCTTCTTCTGCTGTATTGTTGATTGTTATTAACTCAAGGAGTGAGTCAGCTAATGCTTTTAATACAACGTAATGGTGCATTGAAGTAAATCAGAATAGTAAATATGTTGATTTATTTCTGTAATTTAGTTAAAAAAGTCAAATTTTTAGATGGTGATTTTCAGTGTTTTATTTCTCTTAATTTTCACAATTATACCTCACAGCTAACGAGAACCCAAAGTTGTGACGTAACAGAATATTGTAATTTTGCATAAAATAATAATTAAAAAAAATATTTTTTTTAATGCAGAAATGTTATGTGATGGCCTGCCTCATAATATGGAAGGCCGCTGATGTGACATTTGTCCAGCTGACAGTCTCTATGTCCCTGCCTGCTAGAGCTGCAAAATGTCATTGTTAATGAAGATGGTTGTTTAGAGTGCATTCATGTATTTTAATGGAAAGTTAAGTGGAAGAAAAAAGTGTGGTTAAAAAAAAAGCCAGATTCAATGAAAAGAATCTGAAGCAAAGATCATTCCAGAGTTTGGGGAAGATTCATGAGATCAATATATAGAAATTTCAGCCATGAATTACTGCATTAGTGCAACAGGGAGCCAATCAGCCTGTGGCTCTGCTAAGGTGTTAAAGTTGCTTTTGTATCCTCCTCCGATTAATTTGCATTGTTGAGTCTTTGTCTCTGAACGTCCTATTCATATAGCCCAAATATTTTTTTTATACGTTTTAGGTCAGGCCAGTTTGCTGATCAGTCAAAGATAGTGATGCAATAATCATTAAACTAGGTAGACATACTTTTATCAGAGTGGGCATGTTCCAAATACTGTTGGGGGGGGAAAGGAAAGAATGATTTTGGGTCACTGTGCACCAGTCCAGTTCTTTATCGTTGCTGCTCAGTCCTCTGATGGGGATGCTTTTTTTCTTCCACTTAACTTTCCATAAGTATACGTATGTGTGCAGTGTGAACATCCATCTTCTTTAGCAACAACCTTTTTTAAACTTGCTCTCTGCTCTGTGTAAATTGAATCAGCGACTTTTTGCCAGACAACCATCAAATCAGCATTTTTCCACACGTTGGTCATGAAATAAAACTTTTGCTTAAAAAAAGATAAAATTTGTTAATTTGAATCCCCATTAGCTTTTGCTGTGACAATGGCTGCTCTTCCCGAGGTTCACATAATAATAATAATAATAATAATAATAATAAAACATGTATTTACAAAAAACAAGTACACACACTTGGTATAACATTATCAACATAGCATATTGATTCATAAATGTACAATTATAACTTCGAAGTAGGTAACATATAAAATGGCCTTGTGTAATATTTTAATTCTGTGAGAAGCGGAATTAGTTATAAGCCACAATCATCGAAATGAACAAAAATACTAGGAATATATTATGTAATGCATATATATAAATGTATAACATAGATTTTACTGCTCAAATTGAATTACTTTAATCAGATTTTTATTCACTTTCCCAAATTTTTCAAGATAAAATTGTAAAAAAAAAACATCAAACTTGTGCAAAGCTCATGATTTAACAGCTGTGTCCTTGGAATGAATGCGGTGTGAATGGGTCCATGTGTGAATGAATACGTTATTCAGTGTGTTTTAAACAGTAAGAGCCATTCAAATCAGTCTCCTCTCTTTTTTACAGGGGGTTTGGAAAGCAAGGATTCCAGTGCCAAGGTAAAAACTAACTGTTTGTATCTCTCTGTGTGTGTGTGTGCACGCGTGTGTGACATTTAGACTTTAAATGTCTGTTTGAAATCAGGCTTATACAACTATGTCCATGCATTTGGACTTGTTCTTTTTGATGGTTTTCCACTTTATTTCAAGCTATTTTAGCAAAAAGAAGTGTGAATATCTGGTGGCAAATGTGTGTGAATTTGTTTTTCTTTGTTGTTACCTTGTTAAAAAAAAAAGAATAGGGTCAAAGCTGAACTGGGCCTATGTTAGTCAGATTTTCAAACACTGCACTAAGATCCAGATGCTGATTGTTTTCAGTCAGATATTAGTCATGTGACCTTTGAGAACTCATGTATTTGCTTGTGTTTTGTTGAGCTGTTTTCAGTTATAATCATAAAAGGAATTGGAATTAAATTAGTTTTTAAATAACCAGGTGCGTCATATAGAGGGGAACCTTCATCAAAACAGTCATTTATTTCTGAAGAAATCTTCATGAGAGGAAAGAAATGGATGTTTTGGTTTGGCAAAACCAAAATAGAGTGAAATGGAAGATAGAAATATAGTAAAACTGGAAAGTTTCCTCACCACCACTTGCATTTGTAAAGCTGGGTTTTATATGAGCTTAAGTACGCTAAACCTCAGAAGTATTTATCTAATGTGGAAATCCTTAGGCTTGCCAAAATCAGAGTCTGCCTGGAAGTGTCCTCAGCTGAATCACTTATTGTACTTATAAATAATTTTAGTTGAGAGGAATGAGCATAAAATATTAAATCGATCACGTCTGTAATTTTTCTCATTCAATATTTTATTCTTAAAAAAACAACAGCACTATAGTGAGAGTATAGTTACATTTTCAGATTTCTATTCTGTAACAATTAAAAAGTTCTGATCATTTTTATTTACATTCATGGTTTCTTTTGACTTTCTTTGCTGTTGCCTGGGTGGTGTACAATATGTTGCTCTTGCATTGTTTGTCATTTTGCCACACATCTTACCGTGTCTGAACACACATTTTACATGGGTCAAAATATAAAGATGCACAACAAATGTTGTTAAAACATTAAGCGCTTCTGCATATGCCTAGCAGGACACTATTCACCCATTTTGTATAGTGTCTGTTTATTGGGATCAAAGGTGACGTATTTAATGCTGTGCTACTGCGTCAGGACAGATTATCTTTCTGTTGCAATATGGTTTCCATACTTGATTGTCATCTGGTGATAAGTGTTTGTTACTGTACACACAGTGGCCAAATAAACAGTCATATTACTATTTGCTTTATTATTGATAAATTAGGTGGGGCTGATGTTAGTCGAAGTCGCTTTAAGCATTCGGCATTCTGAGTTAAGTTAACTTTTATTGGTGCAGACAGAGCAAATGCATAGCATAGCATGAATTTAGATAATGTTTTTATTGGGATTCTTTGCAGAATTTCAGCAGTTCTGTCTTATGTACAGCATATGTAATTTTTAAAATATCAATACTTTGGTGGACACATGAATTTGTCAAGATGTTCAAGTAATCTGTGGCAACCTGGCTTAGTTTGAGATTACATTTTTATTTGGCACAGTATCAGAAGGATATTAAGTAAAGCACAATAATGTCAATTATTGACAGTTGTATTAATAATAACTGTGAGCAATCGTGTTTACCTGAAGGTTTATGTGGAATTAAATCTTAAAAGTTGCAGCATATTTCAGGCTTGGGTTGGAGCGAGAACGGTGTGATTTTGAGGATAAACAGACATTTTTATTAAAAATTATGAAACATGATTTAATTGTTTTCATTTCTATTGGGACTAAAATTATTCAACACATTGATTATTAATATTTCTTGTCTGCAACATTTCTTTTTTGAATATTTCATTTTGAAAGACGGAATTAAGAATATAACGTAAACATGCATTAAATTTACAATGAGAATTTCCTGAAAAAAAATGTCCTGTTTTACTTTTTATTGATTAAAATTAGGCAAGACAAGAACGTGATTTAGTCTGCTCAAGTAGACCTTGCAGTCAACTTTTTGTGGCTTGTGTCTCGCTGAATGTGTTAAAACAGTGTCACTTTTATGACAATCTGTCAATAGGCATTCATTCAATCATTCAATAGGCACTCTTGTAAAAAAAAAAAGTAAACAACGCATGCAAAATCATAAATTTAACAAAAAGTCTATATGTAGGAAAAATGTAAATACAAAAAAATGGCGATCAAAATCACATCACATTCTCTTTGATTTGGTTATTGCTCAATTCTTCTGCTGTCTTGTTTTTTTTCTAATGTAGTTAAGGCTCAAAAGGAAGTATGCTTTTCAAAATAAAAAACAAAATTTCACAATAAAGCTGACCTGAACTAATGTTAACCTCACTTGCTAAATTTTACAAATTGAAAGACAAAAGCATTGCACAAATAACGACATATTTTCTATTTGTGTCTCGGACGCAATCCTTTAACTTCTACACCCTGACCATCATGAATTCAGCTTCCAAAAAGCTGAACTTATGAAAGACAAGAAGGTCCAAAATAGTCTCAAATCATCCAGCTGATCATCAGTGTGGAGATGCTTTCATTAAAAAACATTTTTTTCTCGAAGACAAAGCGAGATTAAAAACTTTAGAATGAAAGCGAGTGAGACACCCGTTCATCTACTCATCACACAGCTAGACAGTTAGATGTAGACGGTTCATCGCACCATGCGTGTGTCCTTGGAGGCACTCATCATGGAAATGAAATTGTAAATTATCATGCCTATTAGCCCATGTGAACATTTACTCCCCCCGCCCCCAACTCCCCTAGGCTTGACTGCTAACAGCCCACGCCTTCGTAGCGATCCGCTCTCACAGAAACGGAGAAGCAACCTTCCACTTGAAACCAATCGTGAATCACTCTGAGGTGTTTAGAGTGTTGACAAACCAGCATGTTTTTTTTTTTTCCCCTTCCTTCCCCATAACCTGACATTATCGTCAGCGCGTCTCTGAGCCCACTCCTCTGCTTTCACGGTTAGTTGTCATGTCACAGCCGCGGCTTTCGCTACCATAAACAGAGTTTCTGGAAGGAGGGCGTTTTAAAAGAAACGGACACAAAAGATCCTTTTTCTTTTTGTCTTCGACACTAATGCACCAGCAACGACCGTCTCGCTTTCTCTCTCCTCTCCCTTCCCCCCCTCGTATCATAAATCAATGCCCTGACCTGTTGCATAAATAATAATCTTGCCTTATCGAGATGAAGGTGATTAGTTACACTGAAGATATTCGAAGAGAGAAAGGCCCCTGTTTTATAACGTGTGCTCGGCTATCAAATATTAAACTTACGATCCCATAAAACAAGGGTCAGGTTCTCCAGCAGAGTCGGCCTCTTAGTCACCGCTTGAATGTGACAAAGTGATACCAGAGAAATGGAGAGTGGCATTTCTATAACTACAGCGACATTTAATTTTCAGCCTCGCAAATGTCTCTTTCCCGAGAATAGGCCGAGGTGAGCAGTAATACTCCATCGAGTGAGTCTTGCATGAATGTCGTACTTCTGGAAGAAATGCTGAAGCAATGAATTCAGTCCTTGGTTTAACGATGGGGAAATAAGGACTGAGCAATAAATTGATTTGATCAATTTATCAATATATATATTTCTAGTTTCTGAAGATTTAATTTAAAGAAAATCTTCTTTTTTTTCCCGCCCCACCAGTGAATGCTCTGGGTTACCATAGTTTCTGAATGGCCATCTTGTTTCACAAGCGTGTTTTACTTCTACTTATCTGGACTTTGAATTCAGGTCAACTCTACAACAAATGTTAGGACCAGGTTTTTTTTATTTTTTTCAAAATCATGAGATTAAAGTCATACTATTGCACAAATAAAGTTTTAATAAAAGGAGAATAAAGTTGTATGAACTCACACATGAAAAAAAATACTGAACTAATATTGAATCTTTTAGCAAATAAGTATCAAATTATTATCATTTTAAACGATTGCCCAAACGACTGTGTTTCAAAGAAAGAATCACGTGAATTGATCCAGTCATGTCTGATATTTTTTGACAATAAATTAACTTCTTTCTCGTAATTTAAAGACGTTTTTTCTAAAATGATTCCGTCTTTTTTCCTGCTAATATTATGACTACATCTTAATAATTTAATAAAAACTAGTCTGACCCTAACACTCCGTTGTACTACTCACAGAAGGGAGGATTGAAATAAAAGTTACTTTTTGAAAATATTTTTTTAGCAAAGAAAGCGAGTGAATAAAAGAAGTAATCTTGGTGTGAAAAAAATCTAGAGTTATCAATTCAAGTATATACAAAGGTTTGAAATACAATCCGCAGAAGCACTTTAAATATGTTATTTTGGGCATTTTTAAGTCATGTGATCACGTTGAACCTAACTGTAACATTTCATGCAAACTGTAACGAATTGATCCGTAAACTAACTGGCAGAAAGGACTGATTACGGAAGTAAACAATCTTAATGAAGCGTCAGTAACATGGTTGTAGATTAAGCTGCTGCTGATTGTCATGATGCTGGAAAAAGGAAGAAAAAGAAGCGCTTTCGTTCAGCTACCACACCACAAAAAGTGAAGAAACAGCAGCATAACAACAACCTCTAAAATGATCGACACCCCTGGCAAAAAATGTGTGAAAAGCCTTAAAATAAAATAAAGTTTTACAATAATCCACATGTAATACTTTGTACAAACCACTTTGGCAAGAAATTACCTCTTAGTCTTCTCCGTATGTCACAGTACAAGGTTTGAGCAAGCAGATGGAGAGGAACGGTACAAGATTCCTCTTTGAATAATCTCTCTAGATCCCTCAGAGAAATGAGAAACTCATAAACCAAGACGTTTTCTTGCGTTATAAAATAGCTTGAAAGACATGTTCACTTGTGTTGCCCCTTTTTGGAGAATGATTAAGAGAACTGGGCTTTTGTTTTGTGTCATTCACTCAACCAGGGGAAAGAAAAAGTCATGGATTGCTAATTTAGAAGCTGAAGCTAATAAAGAAAATGCTTTAGTTACATTTTCTTTAGAGAAATTAAGGGTACCTTTAAGTTATGGGATTATGTCTGTGCGATTCAGGTTTTAAAGCTTTTTACCCATTTTTGCCAGAGATGCCAATAAGCACAGATAACTCCATAACTCTTCAACATGACTCTCAAAATAAAACATCGGAGTGAATTTGTTGTTGTGGAAACAAACAAACAAGCAAGCAGCAGCGTTTGGAGATCGTATCTGCACCCTGAGCGTCCGCCGTAACATTCGCAGCAGAGTCTTGTTTCGAGCGCCAGGTCCTGTTGTGCTTGTGCGGCAGGATGTCTGGAATCACCATTTAGACGATGATGTAATTTGTTCTCATGTCACTCAGCTGATTTACCATTCAAATCTTGTTAAGATCACACTCCGTCTGTGGAGGCCTTGGAAGTTGGGGCTGTTTGGGGACCCAGACAAGGGGGGTCAGGGGAGGATTTACATTTAGTTTTTATTACTTGGTTTTATCAGAGTTTAATCCACTGGAGTTAATCCTGTTCTGTGACCTGAATCATATTCAGTCAGCTAAATGCATTCATAAGTAAGCTGCAGCATTCAGCTGGGCCTCAGGCAACCCAAGTTTTCGCGAGGTCAAGTGCTCTCCTTGTGGGCGTCCGTAGTCTATACTTACTGAGATAATATGTGAGAGCGTTCACTTCCTGAGCAGGTTTTTTTTTCTCCTCATACAGTCCTTTACTGAGTTATGTTTTGAAGGACGGTGTAGGTTGCGTTATTTTGTCATTATCAACCAATTTAAGAGATAAATTTATGAACTCATGTTTCATTTGCAACGTAAAACAGTTGTGACTCTTGAATTTGATATGTTTCTGATCAGCCCTTATTGTTCCGTTACTATCTGATAACAAGAATTGAGACATAGGAAACATATTTTGATAATATTATTAAAATAATAGTATTTTATTAGGAATCTGCGTATTGAATCAGCAGAAAATTGGGTACACGATGCACGATATATCGGCCAATACTGATATTTGATGCCAATATAGGTATGTAGCAGGTGTCTCTTGTAAATGAGACAGAGTCTCAAAAGACTTTATTGTACAAACAAAGAAATAAGAATAAGAATAACAACAAAGTAAGTTGCCATAGCAACTATGTTAATATGGGTAGTTGTTATCGGCATTCTTTTTTTTTTTAGGTATGTTTTATTTCTAAACAAATGTACAAAAAAACTTTTTTTTGTTTTTTTTATTTTTAGAAAAAATATCCCTAATTATTTTGTACTTTAAAAAATAATCTGTTTTTTGGTGGGATTAAAAAAACTATATCATATATCAGAAGTGCATTTTTTTAATTTACTCCCACATTAGCCTAAAGCAAAGTAAGATGGCTTTATTGCTTAGCACACACTGTAGCTTTTCCCCCCTTGTCCCAGTGTTCTTCTCATTAGATGTTTTTTTCCCGTCTGTAACGTGAAGTGTTTCGTTTTGTCTGCTTATAATGGCCCCTTGGGAATAAACCACAAAAATAAAGAGGTCCAAGACTAATTTCCATGTGAGTCTGGAGATGTCAGGCTAATTGACTGCAGCCACTTAAAGCTTAAAATAAAACAAAAACATTTGTAGAACCGTGTGCCAGTGCATCGATCCTCTCTGCAGTTGTGTTTTGAATTACCTTTTCTTTTTTCTCTATTTAATTCTTGCAACAGTCCGTTCCTGCTGGCTTCAGTCTGAAATGGCAGTAATTGCAAAATCAATGTCGTCGTGGTTCTATAAGATGCCTCTTTTGAAAGCAAACAACATATGTGGAGAGCAGCAGAGGGCCACTGATCTGCTTGTGGGGCCAGAAAAGTGATTTGTTTTTCTTTGCCTCGTTTTCACTTCTGCAAACTGCTGTTAATACAGATAATTTGCCTTTATAGAGGTGCAGTCATATGATTTCAGGAATATGACCTATGTTCTCCTCTGTGGTTTGTTGGCAAATTATTCTTGACCAAATCCACCGGAGACGTTCTCGCTTACTTTGATGATAGTGGAGGCTAATGAGCTTTCCTGTTTTGAAGGAACCCAACCTCCTCTGGGTTTGACTTGGATAACCTTGTGGTAGCTCACACCAGCTGAATATCTAATAAGATGGATTTTAAAGGGTCCAAATGAAACAAAACTGGCAAATAGCATTACCATAACAACTGGTGCTTTTGATCAGTTCAAGCTTTTTGTTTCTCTGCTGCTTTGATAGTGAAGCAAACCAAACTACAATTAAGTTTTTTTTTTAAAAACCCGACATGAACGGTAGTCCTGTGAAACTCCATTTTTTTCAGACAGTTTCTCTGATGTCCTTGTACATGCTGAGCAAAGTAATTCTTATCTTTCTGTAGCTTCAGATGTTTAGATTGAAAGACAGGTTTGTCTTTCAATCACATCGTATAACGCTTTAATGTTTTCCTACTTCTGTAGAAGCCCTTAAAGCTGCTCGCCAGACGTATCGGTAAAAATCAATCAAGCTCACTGTAGATATAGTTTATCATCTACCGAACAATGTACCAAGGTCAGGTTTTTTCTTGGTTTTGCTATTTTATTGTAAACCTATCAAAAAAGAGCTTCCATACCTGCTATTGGTGACATCACATGAGTTGCCAATTTGCATTATTGGTTTTTTTGTGGTTTCTATTTTGAACAAATACTTCTTCCAAAGATTTTTATTTTAGTGTCGATATATCATGGATGCTTAGTTCAAATATTTCACTGCAGCCACAGAGACCCAAACATTGGCCGATATTGGTGATTTTTTAATATATCTATTTTTATCGCCCCAAATAATGAAACTGGTCCTATATCAACAACCGATACTAATTATTATCTTGCTTCTTTCTGGATGGAGAGGAGGTTTTGTCCTGCAGTATTCATTTGGTCACGTGACAGTGGTAGTGACGCAGCACAGGATTGTGGGTAGTTCAGCTGAAGCAGCAGTGGAATCAGCGGTGTGGTGTTTTTTTTCTCAAGGTATCGAAAAGGTAGAAAAATAAAGGTAAATATCATTTATCGATCACAACAACATTTCTGTAGTAAATCTGTAGATTTTTGGAAAACCTGATTTCTATTAAATCAGAAGTCAGAAACTAGATTACATAGTCTTATAAAAAAAAAATTGTAGCAATAATTTAGAGGATGGTGCAATCTATTAAGATGACTGTTAGGTCTTTACTCATTTTAATAAGTAACCGTTAAGTTGACATAGTGTGATTTCAAATTACATGAAAACTGCTCTTATCACAAGTGAAAACTGAATTTATTCATGTTATTTGAAAGTGTTTTCATTTTTTATGAGTAAGCAGTCACACTCTAGGTTTTCTGAAATTATTCAAGCATGAGGACAAAGCTGCATTGTTTTCCTGGGTGTGTTTTTCTCAACATAATGGGTCCGTAATTGCAGAGTAGTAAACTTAAAGCTGAAGGACCTAACTTATTTATCTGGAGATTGTTTGAGCAAATTGGGTTTTTTCCTTGATATAATTACGGAGATGTTACGCCACTAAAAACCATGGAAAAAAAAGAGAAAAAAAGAAGGGTTTATGATGGAGATAGAAAATCCCTTTCGTCCTGGGATTGTCGTAAGCCCCGGGCTTCGGCCGGGGTTATGAATCCATGCCCACACCGCAACATCTGTTGCATTATCTCTGCTACCTTCTTGACCCCGCTTTTGTTCATGCTTTCACTCCCGCTCTCTATTTTTTCTGTTTTTTTTTCTCCCATCTGTTTCAAAGCTCCGGTATGCTTGCAACAGAGGTAGCCATTCATTTGAAAGCGCTTTGATCGGACTCATCTTGTAACATTTTACGTAACTTTCTTCTTCCTCTCAACTCAGCGTTTCTGTTTCTTGAGCTCTTTATTGACAGGAAGTCACTCTCTGACCTTTGCCATGCACTATTGGGATGAAAGATGATGTCTGTACGTTTTACAACGACATGGACATATATAGCCATCCCATTCCCTGATGGCAAACAAAGGAAATGGCTCATCGAGTATTTGTTCTTTTGCAGGCAGCTCTGTTATTAAAAAGGCTCATTGTGCCATCTGGACTCTGAAACGTCTCCCTGTTAATACCGTTTAAGCCTATAGTTAGACAGCCCTGCGTACAGCAGATGAACATTTGGATGACGAGACCTTTTGTCACTCAAGTGTATGTTTGAGTGGATGTTTATGAGACGGAGAGTGACTGGCGCAGAGTTCATTGAGGGGAGTGACTATATTTAGAGGAGATCCTTGGTTCTCTGAAGATAGCTCCTGCTATGCATCGCATACATTCTGTTTATTGGAGGACATTTGGTCTGGCTCTGGAGATGGGCATGTTTGGATTACATAAGAGCATTATCTGGGGATGCACATGTCCCGCAGATGCTATCAAATCAACAACTTCACCGAGGACGCTGTGTTGAGTGCAAAGTGCATAGTGTTTGTTTCTGTGTTTGGATTTCCCGTAAAAGGACTTTTAATAGTCTATTTATTTTCAATGCCTTATTAGTTCAGCTAAAAAGCAAAACATTCTAATTCTAAACTGTAGAAACCTTGTATTTCCTGATAAATGCCTTTAACTAACAGAGATTCGTTGTGCAAGTAAGTCAGTTAAGATTTTGAAAATAAAACGAGGTGCTGGGCTTGAATCCCAGTTTAAATGTTCACCCCATACATTCACTCTTGAGGAACTTTTAAAGAAACATGCTTATCAGTAGGCCGAGGCGATAAACCAAAAATGACCCGAGACCGAAATTTTTGACAGGGAGCGATGGTATTTTGTCCATGTTGATATTTTCTGTTTTAAGAAAATGAAAAGTGGTTTTTGTCTCATTTGGCCATGCTCATGTCCCTGTTGTTTTAAGAAACAGGTTTTTTTTTTACTGTGCACAATTCAAGAGTTGCATTCACCGAGCGTGGGCTTTAACAAGTTTTTTTTGTGGTGTGGTTTCGGGAACTGATGGTCTGACGGGACAAACCTCCCACTTCTGCTTCCCCACTTCCCTGCTGTCCTACCATGACATTTGCTGCACCCTGCCTGAGCGTTGCGCTAAGACTGTGGGAGGGTTAAGACGCTCCGCTTCGTGTAGTCTGTAGTCTTGTGACTCCACCCCTTCCAGTTTGTAATAAGAAGCAAAAGAGATGGTGATGTTGCGAAAATGAAGGACATTTCAACGGCGGCGGAGCTGGTCAGAGCAGGACAGAAAGTTCATGTCAGTTGTACACCCTTTACCTACGTTTCCACTATGACATGACATCACTTTAATTACCGTAAAGAAAGGTTATGAATAAAATCAAAGGCTAAAACACAATCATAAGTAGCAGATATTTCTGTTTAAACACATCTTATCAAGGCTCTCGAATTCTAACTGGTTTCTAGTTAGCATTTTTCCCGACCAGTGAAGGCATCGTAGTAGTGAGATCTCTGAGCATTTTGGATTTTCCTAAAAGCCTCTTGCCTCTCTTCCTGTTTCACATCAATCAATCAGAGCAGCTGCATTAAGATTAGACTAATCCATTATGACGCCATGCATTATTTATCACCTTAATTCCCTCTATGCATTTGGGCTAAATCCTGCGTTGGGTTCAAAATGGACCTCATAGTTAAAGTGTATTTGGTGCTGTATGCAAGATGATATTACCTTTGACGAATTGTGATGTTAGTACCAGTTGTTAACCTCGAAGAAACTGAGAGGTAATTGTCAAATATTTTTTTTAACTCGGCAGTCAGGTTCAGCAAAAACATATCCGTGTTGTTATTTATGTCTCTTTGACGCTGCACTGCATCTTTCCAGGCTTTCAAACGTAGATTAGATTACGTCCCCTGGCTTTCTGCTGAGAGCCGGACCGGGTGGAAATCTGTCCGTCTCCTGCTTTCTGCTCAAGAGGAACTGCATCCTCTGCGACCTGCATTTCGTGATACACCAAAGCCGAGTCCCATTCCTGATTGCATACCGTCATACCGTGGCACAAATCTGCCTGGTGGATTGATAAGGGGATTTCAGAGGCAGGATAAGGACCAGCTGAGCAGCCATGGGTGGGATGACGTTCGTAGGACTTATCCCACACCCCGTCTGAGCGATCCCAATTTTCGGATCTGCTTGTCATGATCGAAGAGAAAGATTAAACGTCAGAGGATGCTCTTTTTTTCTTTTTTTGTCACTACGCGTTTATTCAGACGCTGGTTGATTTCGTAGTTGTTCGCCAAAACTTCCATCATCGTTGATTCACATTCACAGAAGTAAACTGGGAAACAAAGTCTATTTTTAAACAGACAGTGTGCAGGGAGTGTGAAGAAGGAGGAAAGGTTCTACCGGCAGCTTTATGTTGCAGAGGCTGCTCTGCGTTTACATGCTGATTTTGAGCTCCTGCAGGAGGATGTTTCTGGCAGCAGGGTCATTATGGGTTGAAGTTGAGAATCTCCAGATACATCACAGCGAGCCAAAGCGTTAGAGTCTCACTTTGCACTTTGGTCCCATGAGAATGGTTGTATTTTATTTTTATTGTGGCGAGTTAGCTTTATGAGACCTGACAACAAAAATAGCTGTTATATTGTCGTTACTTTCTGACAGCAAACAGAAATGAAAAGTGCATCAGGTTTTTTTTAAATCATGATTATCTGAATTGGTTTTGCCCAAACCTGAGGGAGCTGGTTGTTTTGAGTCATTTTTGACGTTTCAGTAGGAATGGGGAGGACTTATGGTAAAATTAGATTTTAGTTCAAATTTATGGTCTGAGCCTGGTCTGACGTTGGAGCCGATTAGTCTAGGGAGCATTTCTTATCAGCCATTTTTAAAGTTTAATTTAAAATTTAAGTTGTTCAGATTATTTATCCATCAGCTTTGAATATCTTTACTGACATTTTTGTTTCTTTTTAGAAAAACATCTCAAACTCTGTTGCTTTAAATGGCACTTTTCAAATCTCATCACATATTCTGAATTCATTTAGGTCTAAACTTTGATAGGACCATACTAACACATGAATATTCTGATTTGATCAAATGTTAAGGGTCCAGCATCATACTCATACATCATACTATTTTTTCTGTCATTAACTCTTAGCAGCTTCCCCACAGCATGATGCTGCCTCTGCCTTCTTTTATGGTTGAAATTGGTGAGTTTAGGGTGATGCGCAGTGTTAGCGTTCCTCTACGGTTAGCATCATGTGCTCCATAATGTTAACTTTTCCTGTCATCTGACCAGAATACTTGCTTGTGTTGTTTCGTCTATGTTGACAGGATTTGTTACAGATCCGTTCAACCGAACAAATCCTGATTTTTACTCTTCTTTTGTCAGGTGGCGGCTGAGGAAAGAGTCACTGATACTTTGTGTAAATTATGTCAGTGGTGTCAGAATGTGACTTGTTCAGTAACATTCAAAATATGAAAATAAATAAATAAAGTCCCTCTTAAGTTCAGGGCACTACACCAATTTTACATCCATTATTTTTCTTTCTTACCGCTGACGGTGCGATTTGAAGTCTTTTTATGCAATGTTCTTGTAAAACAGCATGAGAACAAGTGAAAAGGACAAACTGTATGATATACTGCGATAATCGCTTTGCCATTATCTGTACAAAACGCCATTTTTCTAATGGACTGCATGTTTTCTTCTGTCGTTAGATTATAATCTTTCCTTTTAGACCGACTGGTTGCGGCTGTTTCACTGCTGTGCATTTAGGTTATAAAAGCCTCCTTCTTTGTTTTATGACATCTGTGGTATAGAACTAGGAAAATGGGGTGTATTAATGCTTCTAAAGAGATTTGTCATTTTATGCACTAGGAACATAAAGGTTTCACATAAGCTTCAGCCTGGTCAGTTTTGTACTGGACGAGAAGGAAAACAGCAGGGGACGTCTATAGGTGTTTTTCTTGCAAATTTTAATCATTGCTTTTATTCAAATAAATCTGACTTTTTCAGAAAAAAAAATCTTCAGATTTGACCAGATTAGTAATTGTGCTCTTTGTTTAAAGGTGTTTTTAAATAATTAGGCTTAAATGTACTTCTTTGAGACGTTTTAAAAAAATTATTCCTTTCTTTTACTTGCTAAAATTTTATTGCTCTTAACATCAGATAGTGTAACTTGTCTTGCTTCACTAAAGATCATTGCCTTTTTTGCCTGCTGATTTGAGTGGCGGACATCAACGACAATCAGCAGTGCATTCTGGGATTAGTGGTTCTTAATACCAGCCTCTTTGTTCCTGTCTGTAGTTTGGTCCTTCGTGGCTCTTACATATGTTGTACCTCACTCTGGAGTTATTAAAACATGCAGATTTAATGTGATGCTTTCAACTGGTGGCTACTGGCTCATGGGAATCCCCACAGGTCAATGTCTCAGCACCAATTACTCTTATCGTTTATCGATCGGATTTGGTCTTTAATATTATGACTGATCTGCAGCTGCACAAAAGGTTGACATGCTATTAATTAACGACAGTCCCCTCAGCGTTGAAAGGCAGAAGAAGGAATGACCCTGCAGTACTTTGAGATTTTGTAATGTTTTTATTACTATTGTTCAACCAAAATAGGAAGACAATTTTGAAGTTGGTTTTTAATTCAGTATATGAGCAGCGGAAAATGAATTAAAACCTAAATTCAGAAGAAACACTGAAACAATGACAGTATCCCTTTGTGTACAAATGTACATTTTATGTAGTTATCATTGCAGATTAAATATAAATCTAAGCTGAAGCGGGAAAATTGTCATATCGCTGCAATTGGCTGCAGCAACAGTGGATTACTGACGGCTGAATAATCCTACTGATGATGATGATGATGATGATGATAACGTTCCCAGAGCTCCATCACCTCTGGCTTCAGCAGTAGTTACAACTGTATGCGAGTCTGTAAGCCTGACATGACAAATTGTGCATTTGATGCGACACACACACACACAGACACACACACACACACACACACACACACACACACACACACACACACACACACACACACACACACACACACACACACA
>CAEGAF010148532.1:0-18416 GCA_903067075.1 Micropoecilia bifurca
AGTCCGCATTTATCACCAAAATTCAGCTCCACAGCTTTCTGTCTTCTTCAAACGCCGATCACCGCCACACCCTTCTGAAGGATCCTCCCAGGACCGATGACGCGCCAAGCAAAGGCCGTCAATGATCTAAAATCAATTCTGTGGGTGCGCACCATTTTTCACCCTGCGAGGCAAGCGGGGGCGAGGCTTACATGCTGCATGCTCCATCCTGCTTGGGGAGAACGGAGGAGTGGACTCCCACTTGACTATGATATTTCACAACAGAGTTGTTTGGTCGACAAGATATGAAAAAATGTTAAGTCCTGAACAAAGTGAATTAATTAGCGTAGCCATTAAGGCAGCAGTAGGTCAACCACCACTATAAATTTGTTGGTATTTTCACAAATTATCCAATTAATTTCAGGCAGTTGCATATATAGCATGTCCCCTCCACCGACTGTTAACTGCTTCCCCAATCAGTCTGTAGACTGATTTGGGGAACTATTATTATTATTATTAGTCTAATATCAGATATATTTCAATACAATAAAAATAGAAAAAAGCCCATTGTTTGTTTCGGCAAATAGTGTAAAGGTTGCACCACATACAGGCCGGAATATTTCCCCTCCCACAACCGAAAATGTTTTTAACATCCTTTCAAGGGGAAAAGTCACTCAGCTCCGCTTCGTGCCCACTTCTATCCAATTCATCCAGCGGCTCAATGTTAGGGAGCGCTTCCCTTCACTGAGCACAAGAGGATTATGGGTACTGCAGTTCTGCGTCATATCGGCGTCACGTTTTTTAATCCAGCATGGCAGCGAAACAGAAAAGGTTTGTTAGAGGTTTATTTATTGTGACTCCTAAATTAAACTGTTCATCTTTCGGCTCCGGTTTTACTTTAAAGGTTAAATAGTTTTAAATCACTGGAAAGTTTATTAGAACGAGTTTAAGGCAGTTTGATTCTATTTTAGCCATCCATGCTGTTAGCTTAGGGCGGGCATGCTACCACATTTATATCTGATGTACTTTACGACAGTTAATTATCAAATAGACATTCAAACTTCCTAACATATTTATCGTTGCTTTACAGTGCACCTCTTGTTCACGCACGTGTGAGAGTTTCTGACTTTAGTTTATTAACTTTAATCTACTACAGGAAATTAGAAGACCTCAGTGTTGACGAATTCCTGGTCTCGGGATTCGATTCTCCAGACGAAGATGAATTTGAAGAAGAGACTCCAAAACAGAAGAAAAAGAAGAAAGCCGAGCCTCCGATGTGAGTATTATTGTAAACACAAATATTAGTCTGTTTCATTGTATCCATGTGACAGTCCACATGGATACAGACATGGATACATTGTATCCATGTGGACTGTCACGTGTTGTGTAGAAGGAAAAGTAATAATGGTTTTAAAAATGATTCCAAATGAATTCTGCAAACGTCTTATAACTACATTTGCAGACTTCATTGATATTTACTGATATTACTACATAAAATCCAACCCTGGTGTCTTCAGGAGTTCATTAATTGATAAACAGAATAAGAATATATTCATAGGACAACTCTTAGCCATTTTCAAACAAAACCTGTAAAAGTTACATTAGTAGGTGACTGCAATCATATACAACACAGAAGATGCTTTGGTCAGATGACATCACAATAACGTATTATGACAAAATGTAAAAAGGTCAAAGGGATCTCAATACTTTCTCAAGGTGCTGCACATCATTGATATGAACAAACCTCTCCAATGTCGATCTGTTTCTGTATCATGTAGAAATGAAAAGAAGGGTAAAGCCTTTGAGCATAAGGTGCATCTGTCCCGGTTAAAGAACAAAGACCCGGAGTTCTACAAGTTTCTGGAGGAAAACGACCAATCGCTGCTCAATTTTGATGACACGGACAGCTCCGAAGAGGAGGAAGATGGAAATAAGTTCCACAAACTACCGGCTGAACTGGAGGTAAGCCGGCCTGTGGTTTGTGCATATCTGTAAGAATCGTGTGAAATGAAAGATGCTGAGACTTTTATGTTTTCCATCTAGGAAGCTTTCTCTGACGAGGATGACGAGGACGAAGACAAGGCTTCGAAAAAGACCAAAAAGGCAGCGGAGTCCATCATAGTCACAGACAAAATGATTGAAGAGTGGAGAGCTGCTTTGAGGAAAGATCCCACTCCTCGCCTCTTCAGAGAGGTAACACAGGCCTTTAAGGCTGCCGTTGCCTCGACGAAGGGAGAAGGAGCCGCTCAGTGTCGCTACAAGGTGGCTGACAGTTCAGGTAGGTCGTTGCCTAACAAATGCAGCCTGTGCTTGTAACGACAGAGGGATTTTATCTCCACATATTAAACCATGTTGGTTTCTGTTCACGGCATTTCTGTTCTGCATTATTTGTTGTGGCTTCTTACATTATCATATTAGAAAATTACGAACAGTAACATTTTAAAAGATAGCTGTTTTTCTAGAGAGTGGTGACAACTTGCACCACTGGGATTCCATGCAGCTCTGAGGCAAAACGGTATCGCTCATGCTGACTTTCTTGGTATGATCAAACTCGTTAAAAATGATGTTCAGAATCCAACAGGAGTGACTCTACCTTTGCTTACACTTTACAAATTCAAGAAAAGAGCAGACCAGAGCCTGATCACGTTATAACACCATCTTTAGGAATAATACTGATAAACTACCCTCATGTGTGCAGGTGTTAATGGATGCAGTTTCCTTTAGCATAACAAACACATGAATAAGGAACATTTGACTTGCAGTTGGACAGTAGTGATTTTGATTCCAGTTTTCCCCTGTCACATGTTGATCCCAAGTTGCCTACTGATCTGCGACTCGGCATCTGAATGTGTGCAGGTTAGCAAGTGGAATTGGGTGAATGTGGCTCTTGTGCGAAGGGTGGTTTAAGTGGTTAGGATGTCCAGGAAAGTGCTATGAAATTAGACAACTTACATTTTGTTTAGCTGACTATGCTAAGTTTGACACGCTGTTTGTCCATGCAAATATCTGACATTTCCTTCTTTCCTCCCTGCAGTGTTCAATGCGTTGATCCTGCTCTGTATCAGAGAGATTCACCTGGCGCTGCAGAAGCTGCTCAACGTGAAGCCCAACAAAGATCAGAACAAGTACAGAGTTACCCAAACATCTGCAGATCTCTCTTCTTATTGCTTAGCTTTACAAAGGCTGCTTCGATTCCTGGATTGATTCCTGTTTTGGTTTCAGATTGGTGCTTCCTTCATCCAGTCCAAGATGGCAGAGGAATCTGAATGACATCAAGATGTATCTGGGTGGAGTAGTTCAGGTTTGACTGATGTGGTTGAATGCAGGGTAAAACAGAGAATACGTTTCACATCATCCTGCTAATCGTTGGTTTTCTTTCCCACTCCTCCATCTGCAGCTGTTATCCTGCCTGACAGAAACCACCGTCATCACTGCTGTCCTGAAGCACGTCAACCAGCTCGTACCGTATTACCTGTGTCTGCCCAAACAGTGTCGACATTTGCTGAAGGTTGAGCTTTAACTTGGATTTGTTGCAGTAAAGAGTGGCTCATGGTCAGTTTTTAACTCGTTGCATTTGGTCTACAGCAACTTCTAAAGCAGTGGAGCACAGGGGAGGAAACGGGTCGGGTTCTTTCCTTTCTGGCCCTCAACAAGATCTGCAGACACAAACAGGAGACGTATCTTAATATAATTTTAAAGGTAACCACAGAAGTTGGCTCAAGCTTTGTTATACCAATAAATCCACATTTCCCATCTTGCCAGGATTGAGTTTCAGGTCGTTTTCTGCAGAAACGTCTTCTTCTCATGTTAGTTTTCTTCCTCTTTGCAGCAAATGTACATTTCCTATGTGCAAAACTGCAAGTTCACATCTCCCAATGCGCTCCCCATGATTAACTTCATGCAACGAACTCTGACAGAGATGTACGCCTTGGACACTCACGCCTCCTATCAGCAGGCCTTCATCTACATCCGACAGCTGGCCATACACCTCAGGAACGCCATGACCACAAAGAAGAAGGTTGGTTGGTTCAAACCCCACTTTCTCAAGGAGATAGTTTTATTTGAAACATTTGTGAAAGATGTCACACTACTATTAACCGCTCCTGATCATTTTCACCGTTTATGTTTTTGTAATTGTTGTGATCTTAGAGGTGCAGCTTTGTTTGCTTGTTTCTACAAATATTATAAGATGCAATATTTTTCTAACTGTGTTTTACTAAATATATCTTAAAAGACATGCATGGCTGTTTATATTTTCTTACCAGACCAGGTTTTGTTAAAATATTGTTTTAAAACATTTAGGTGATATTAAAACAGTTTTTATCTGAAATCCTATGTGACAAGGGAGCAAAAAGGAGTTAATTAGGAAAATAAATACAATGAATAAAGCTGAAAACTGCTTTCATCATCTTTTATTACTAATTAGAGTTGTGAACACTAAATATGTTCCTCTGCGCTTTCCCCTTCCATCATCCAGTCGCCCTGTTTATCTTCACATTTTAAGATAGTGGACTGTATGAACAACCTAAATAAACGCCTGCATACAAAATAGTTTTCTTATAAATTTCTTGTTAGACTTTTTGATCTTCTAAACGTAATTCTCCAGCACTCTGTGATACCTTCCACAGCGAAGATTGTTGTCATTGTAGTCTTTAAGTATTGCATTCACTGATTGGGGAATTATCTGATTTTTAGTTTCTGACAGCCAAGTAAAAAACAAACAGCATTTCAGTCAGCCCTTTTCTTAGTGCATCTCTAAGAATAAATTTATCCAACAGCAAATACATTAACAATCTTTTCTGTGAACAGGTGTGGCATTGGTTGTATTTAATTATTTTTATTTTTTAGGAGACCTATCAGGCGGTGTATAACTGGCAGTTTATTCACTGTCTATATCTGTGGTGTCGGGTCCTCAGCACCTTGTATCCCAGTGACGTTCTCCAGCCGCTCATCTACCCTCTCTGCCAAGTCATACTTGGTACCATCAAGTGAGTATTCAGCTTTGAGTACATGTTGGGTAATCCAAAAAAATTATAATCAAAGGAACCACTGTACTTGTAATGTTTACTATACAGTGAAATGTTAACTGTTGTTAGAAAGCAACTGTTGTTAACATTTCACTGTATAGTGGTGTCACTGTATAGTGATGTCACTTTGTATGAACAATTTTATTTTCAGTTTTGCTCACAATATTGTAATTTTTCTGAGTAATGGTCAGTTTTTAACCTGTTGTCATAGGCCAGCTTCTTTAAAATATTTTATGAAGCTAGCCTACAAAATGTTAATTCTTTAATCATCTCTCATAATATCAATATTTTATAAGTTTACCATTAATACTCAGAAGAGCTTCAGAATACTCTGTGAAGGCATTTCATCATTTTAGAGATAAAATTTGTGAAAAATAGTACATTTTTCGAAACTAACTGAGAACTTAGTATACACACAAAGCACTTTGACACATTCTGAGTTTGTGGTTCTGCACAGCTTTTGCCACATTACATTTTTGATAAGACAATATAATGCATAGTTTTTACAGAGAACAACCCTGTAAAAACACGGGCAACTAAAATAAACCATACTTGGTTAGTAGGGTTTATTAGAGTTTGTTTTCTTGTAACTTAAACATTTCAAAGGATTTTGATTCGGTGTGAATTAAAGCTTGCCTCACTGGTTATCCAAGTCTGGAAGACACTGGATTAAAGTGGTTGCTGTTATGGAAACTAGGCCTAATAAAAACACCAAGCATTGTTGTTTTTTTTTAAAGTTATAAAGTTTAAAGTTTTTTGCAGAATTACAAACTAAAACAATTTTACAACATCCCTCATCTGAAATTTCACTTTTCAACACCAGGTGGCGTTTGCCAGAAAGGCATTTCCATTTTTCTTGGTTAAAGTCCATCATTAGGATGTATTGTTTCAAGCTGCGTCCTTTCCGCTTATTTCCTGTAGTGGTCTCTAGCAGAAGGCGATAAAAATATTTGTGTGGACTCTGTGCATGAATGTTGCACAGCATCAATACACTGACAAAAGACATGAAAAATCAGAAGTGAGATGACTTAAAATGATTCAATAAAATACATTGCTTGCATGTATTGATGGATATAGTTTTTTTTTTTCGGATTGTATTATAAACATTTAAATAAACTAACTAGACCAGCTAACTTGGTAGTTCTTACTTTAACTTGAATCTGATTTTAAAACCTTGAGATTCATGTTTGTTCTACTTAAATTAAATTTTTCTGATTGGAGGGTAAATTCAATGACGAATGGTAAATCAAAATTTTAGACTTCCTTAAAAGGAGAATAAAGAAGAAATCAGATTTAGAATGCAAAATGGCATTAACTCGTGTATGTACGTAAATATTTTGACTTTTAAACTTTTCTGATTTAAGAAAAATATCAGCACCAGCAAAGTAGTAACATCAAAGTTTTGACTTCACAAGAGGGATTTTTATCATTTGAATTTGGATAAAAATGGATATGCGGCAGATTTAAGTTGTTTTATTTTATGTTTCAGCTCTTCAAATACAGGGACTAAACCCAAATGTCTAAATCGGTTATTGATTCTTCAAGTATTCTGGGGAATCCATCCTGTTGTTGCACATTTTTCCAACAGCAGGTGGCGACACTGACCGCTCTTTCTGCTTTCAGACTGGTGCCGACGTCCAGATATTACCCTCTGAGGTTGCACTGCTGCAGAGCACTTACCTTGCTTTCTAGCAGCACCAACACTTTTGTGCCTGTTCTGCCTTTTCTTCTCGAGGTAAGCCCCCCTAACCCAGGAGTCACCACCCAAACCTCAGAGTGAAAGTCTGTTTACAGCACCGTGAAAACAGGTTTTCACCAATCAGAACCCAGTGCAAGCACCTCAGAGGGTGTAAATGATCTTGAACCAACAATAGTGCGTCGCTCGTCTCTGTCTCAAGTGGAAACAGTGAAAAGGTAGATGTGATGAAATGTTCCGTCGGTGGTTGGCTGTGGAAAAAACATCAGTGACATGTGAAGTGCATCTTGGTCTCAACGGCTACAACCGAAGGAGCTCAGGAGGAAACAAGTCGAGGAGCAGCGCTGCGCTCGAGGCACCTTTTGTTATCAGACCAATCGGGGGTCACCAACCGACAGCTTTTTTTTCTCTGGGTCAGGTGTTAATCACGTGCTCACAAGCGCTGGTTCGCCTTGTGTCTGAAAGTTTGCAAAGTGTTTGCACACACAGCGAGTCTTTGTTGCGGTTTTTCTGGATGGGAGCAGCACGCTGGCGACAACAACAGGCTCGGCCCACCAGGGAGTGGTCACTGCTGGCTCTACGTATGCGTGTTTGTGTGCATCCAGCAGTTTGACCGAAGCGACAGAGGCACGGTTGTGGTTCACACTCTGGTCCTAACGCGCTGTGCAGACCACATCCTCTATGCCTATGGCCCAATTCCCCCCCCCCACTTCAACGCACTCTCAAAGGCCCCTCCTCCTAACCCCCCGCAGCAAGCTGTGTTTATTTGTGACGCACAACACTTCCTGTGTGTGTGTTTTTTTTTTTTCTCCTTCACTGTTCCCTTCTTGTTAAAGGCAGGCTGAGGTGTTCTCCTGCAGTTTTAATTAGAGCAGCACAAGCAACCCCCCCCTTTTCCTCCCGTGCCCCTGTGCCTGTGTGTGTTCTCGTATCTCCGAGGGGGGTGTATGATTTGGAGCTTCCTGCTTCTGTCTGTCTGTGTGTGTGTGTGTGTGTGTGTGTGTGTGTGTGTGTGTGTGTGTGTGTGTGTGTGTGTGTGTGTGTGTGTGTGTGTAGAATAGCACCAGGGTTGGCCCATGCCTTCCCACTTCCCCTGCCTCCCCCGCAGACCGCCACCACATCCTATGTTTGTACAGACTGCACCGGCCAGGAGCGTTGCACTGCTGCGCACGCAGAGAGTATTAACGACCACACACACACATACATTCTCTTACTGGGAGTCAGAAATAGCTTGTTTCTCAAAAAACAGAAATTCACTTGCACACTGTGGGCAGATGTGGAAGCTAAAGCTCGTAGATGAATAGCCCACACGTTAGCTTCAATGTACTTTCGCAAACTAAGAAAAAAGCATCGCCTCAGCAGCACCAGCGCTTTTGAGTAACCTATCTCGCCTGGTTATTGTTATAGCAGTGCTATAGCTAGTGAAATGCGTTTGGTGTGTGTCACACACTCTGATGGACTCAAAAAGTTTATAGATTACACTTTCCGTCTTTACATTTCATACTAATACAGCAATATTCAAAATGCACCAATCAGCCTTTTCCAAGTTGACACTAATTTCTAGTTTTCTTTGAGGTTTGAGCTACAAATAATAAATAATAGTCTTCATGTTTTCTGAAGACTAGAACACATTAAGGAGAAAAATGTGTTCAGGTTCTTAGACTAACATTGTAGGTTTAAATCCAACAGAAAGTGAATGAATTACAAGATTATGCATCAAGGCATAGGCCAACTTCGGGGGAATTTTAATTTGCGATATCACTGAAAGTATATCGATTATAATTAACCATTTTTTTAAGAATAAAGTAACAGAAAACTAGATAAATATGTATGAATGATTGAATTTGCGTAGTTGCACATAATCATTTTAAGACGTCAACATTTGATCACTAAGGTCTGATGTGAGACTACAACCCAAACACAATTCACTCTGCATTCAGACTCTTGTAGTTGTTTGAGCACAGAGCATACTGTAAGGTATAAAGTGAAAAATATACTCAAACTTCATTTCATCCATACTTTACAGTTGCATTGCTGTTTAGACTTTCTTAAAGCGTGGTTAGTGACTGAATAGAGTTTGATCGGTTTTCTGTTTAACATATTAAAACCACCTATTGGAAAGTTTGTCATGTAGTAATTAAATAATGAACACATCTTTTGTTTTGTCCCTGCTTTACATTATAGTAAAGTAGATTGTCAGTGTAATGCTGACAGATTTAAGGCAGTTGTAAACCATTGGATGAAACTTCCTGTGGATCTCTTTATTGGATAATGTTATGAGTTAGAATATGCCTCTAATCTTCTCATTCATAGTCTGAATCAACGATTTAAAACGTAAAATGAACTTGCATCATTCTTCTCTTTGCAGATGTATTTTGTAATCATGCCTCCTATTTTTAGATCATCCAGCAAGTTGATTTCAACAAGAAACCGGGTCGAATGAGCAAGAAACCGATCAACTTTGCAGTGATCCTCAAGCTGAACAAAGTCAACCTAATGGAGAAGGCCTACAAGGTAAGAGGAGAGAGAGCATTTATTTCTGGTCGCTTCTGAGAAGAAACAGCTGATCAGAGCAGTAGTTCACACAGCCCGGGGTGTGTTCAGGAGGGGATTGAGGGCAGCGCTGACAGCCCCTCGTCAGGGCTCTAAAACCGTCCTCGGGTTGCCAAGCTGAGCGCGGCAGCAAAGAGGATTGCGGCACGGCTCTCTGAGATTATCCCCCGCGCTCTCCGCTCGCAAGGACTGTTTGTACTGCTGTCACCTTAGCTGCCGCCACATAAACTCACAACAAACTGAAATGATCTGCCTAAAACTTTAGAACGCATTAGATCACGCAGGTTGGAAGGCTTTTTTTTATTGTATTTCCAAGACAAGACTAATAATAATAATTTATTTGTATTACACATTGTATGTGGGTCTTCTAAAATCTTTGGGGTTTGAGGAAATAATAAACACAAATGTATAAAATGAGTAACGTAAATCTCGCATTCAGCCTTATGCTGTGATTAAGTAATGCTAATTTACAGCATTGGATCAGTTTATAGTTGCTACTTTTGAAAGTGAGTGTCCTTGTTTTAATTCAGGTTGTTTCTTGTTCTTCTGTATTGTGTGTTTGAGATTTGTAGAAAAATCTGTGGCTTTCCTTTTTAATAGCAAAAGCAGAGGTTTCTAGCATGCGAAACTAGAAGACATAACTGCTGAAATTACATTCCTAATGAAAAATCCATTTAAAGAAAATGGATTTATGTTTAGGCGTTAACGTTTGCTTATTTTGTAGCTTTTTGCTCTCAGTAGCAATCAATGAATTTATTACTATAATGTCTCGATCTATGGCTTCAAACAAATGAAATGTGGGCAGCAGTCACATTAGATTGTCTGGTTAAAAATCTTAGTATTACCAGCTTAATGTCATGTCATACTAATACAAATGACTTTTATTAGTAGGTCATAATAAGTAGAACATTTACTGTTCTTAAATATTGTAAGCAGATGTACTGAAGGAGCTGAGCTGACGAAGAAACATTTGTTCAAAAGTTAAAAGTTGCAGAAATGTTAGATTAGTCGGTGTATGATTAAAGCACATTGAGTGGCAGAGTCTAAAAATGTTGCAGAAAACTGCTGAAGAATAATCACTTATTCACTATCACTATGGTCTTACTGGCATACACACTAATGCTAATCATCTATACACCAGTATGCCAATAATGGCATATTATGAACTGCTAGATATTATCTTTCATGATTTGTTTTGTAAAAGGCTTGAAATTAAATGAAAAACCTGTTTGACTGCCAGCTATGTTCATTTGTATTAAGAGAAGATCCTACGTGAACTATGAAAAACCCTTGCAAAGCCATTGAGACTTTTAATTTTACACACAAATATAATATCTTTTCCTCTGTAATTTCAGGATGGACTGATTGACCAGCTGTACGACTTGATGCTTGAATACTTTCACACTCAGGCCTACTCTATTGGCTTCCCTGAGCTCGCCCTGCCCACCATTGTTCAGGTAATCAAGATCTGAAACCCATTTACCGATATTTATCTGCACAGTTATACCTCGCTAATCCACAGGGCAACAATTAAACGCATTCAGTTTAGCATAGAAGATGTGATGCAGAACGCAACAGCAGTTTATGTTCTGTATGTAAGATTCAGGAAGGCTAAATCTGCTTCCCTCAGGGGAAACAATCACAAACTCTCTGCCTGAATGCAGCTCATCAGTAGACAGGATCATCTCTTCTGCTGGTTCCATGTTTTTTTTTTCCTCCCTCATGCATCTCGTCCATGTCCCTGCAGCTGAAAGCTTTCCTGAAGGAATGCAAAGTGGCCAATTACTCCAAGCCGATGCGGCAGCTGTTGGAGAAGATTCAGGAAAACAGCAGCTATATCACAGGACGGAGACAGAAGGCCGCCTTCGGAGTGGCTGATTCTGCCGCCGTGGTGAGTACAGCAGGAGGTGTAGGAGGAAGAGGATTTAGTTTCTTAAAATTGTATTTTGTACTGGAGTAGTTAAAGTTTTGTGAAATTTTAAACTAAGGTAGACAAGCGTCAGGTACACAATTAAGATAGAAAATGCTAAAACATTTTAGTGCAGCGCGTTTTAGAAAGTTGATATTAAAACTTTCGCATCAGTTTTCATATTCATGTAGAAAATAAAATGTTATCTGAGGTTACATCACACTCAGAAGAATATCTACCATTGATCCAATGAGGTATTTTGTTTGATGTCTCCCTCTGCTTTTGTTGTGAGGCATTTTAGGAAAGAAATTTGACCAGTTCAGTCCCAATAATTTATAAATATCACATTCAATTGAGCATAATGTGCTTTGCACTATATTTTTGGATGTGTAAAGTCAGCATCATCTATCAAACCAAAAAATCAGGCTCAAGTAGAAAAATTTATTTTCATGAAAATGCCAGCAAGTCATGTCATTGTTGTTTCCTCTAATGGTCACAAACAACCGCGGCGTTTAGGATTCTGATTCGTTGTCCAAAGATAATTTTGGCTCCAAACTCTAAAAAAATAACATATGGTAGAAGCATGTAGGATGAACGCAAAATAAAAAATCAGCAGAACTGAAACAGACACCTGTTGAAGAGTAGCCCACATAGTAGCAGAAATATAAGAAGTTTCTGAAAAAGCAAAGTAGCAGAAACAAAAACTGAGTTAGAAAAATGCTGAAGCATCCACAGACTGACCATCTAAATGTGATCTTTTCAATTCTTTTAGTGTCAAACAAGCATTACTAGTTCTGCTGTTGTGTCAATAGCAGTTCTTATTCTTAGCGAACAGCCTATTACTAGCTAACATGCTAAGGTTAGCTAATGGTCAATTACTTCTTTAAATCTAAATAATTTTAACAAATCACATTCAGATGACTAACATTACTTTCTAATATGCCACTTTACTAGTATAGATTTATTTTTTTGCTGTATTCTGACTTTTACGTCTTTCATATTGTGAACTTTTGTGCAACAAGTTGTATTTTGTGAAATAAGTTGGAATGGAGATGCATAAATAGGATCTTTCAGTAGCTGCACTAAAATGTAAACAAATTTGTTTAGTTGTGGTTAATATTAAGGTGCTTATTTTAGTGTACTTAGTTTGTAAACAGTTTTCTTTTCAAGTTTGCACTTAATTTTCATAAGACTGTTTTCTTTGTTTGTTTATGATATACATTTAAATGTCAGTCATTTTAAGGGAAGGTTAAAAGAAGATATTGCTGAGAATTTATTGTGAGCAAACAATGTTTTTTCCAATCTCTCTTACTAATCAGTTTTTAATAATAATTAAATCAATATTAATCAGAATAAATGTTACCATAAGCAGGCAGCTCTTGCAGTAAGTTAGCTTGGTGTCTGTTAATCTGTTTAAAGATTATGTCTCTTAATAAAAATTTTGCAACATGGTTTGTTTTCTGTTGCTGATGAAAATTTAAATTTTTCTAAATCAGGTTGTTTGCAGATCTTCCTTAATGATTGTTTTTCACGTTTTTTTTCTGAATCAGAATTTTTCAGTTTTTTGCTTGTCAAAAAGTATTTTTAGAGCAGCCCGTTTTTCCTTGTGACTATAGGTGGTGGAGACATTTCATGATCACAGATATTTCTGCTCTGAGACGTCCTGCCAAGCAGCTCACTGCTCACTAAACTCCACCTGATTGATTGTACACTTCTAATCGAGCAGCACACAGACGCTGCCTGGATGCCCTGCATGTAGTTGTTGCATTGAAATGCGACTGTAAGGTCCCACAGGCCGCCCCTTTAATGTGTGAACCTCAGTTCACACATTAAAGACACGCCTCCTTGTTATTGGCTGTGTTTGCTCAGACACGCCTCCTTGTTATTGGCTGTGTTTGCTCAGCCTACGTCAATAATAAAAAGAAATCAATAAGATTGACGCAACTTATTTGCCGTCTGATTGATTAGCCCGCCTCAATTTTACAGTTTTCCTCATTGTTTTTATCTGAAATCATAAGTAACGGCCAGCCAGCTTCCAAAACATGATCCGTTAAATTAGGAGGAAGCAGCTGAAGGTCCCTCCTCTGGCTTAACTAAATACAGTGCATCTGTGAGGCTGCACAGTGTTTTTATGAGGAATTATTGTAAGAATTTATTGTTGAAAACGTTGACCTCTGAAACGGATGCTAACTTGAAATACTGCTACTCCTATTTCACTTTAAAACAACAATAGCTGTGACAAAGTGCAGTACAGAGCTGACCTGAGCTGGAGAGTTCTGATAAGTAAAATGGGTCAAGTTCATGTGAACTTTTAAAAACAAATAAAATAATCTTAAAATTGACTCTAAATGCACAGGCAGCCAGTGGTACAGGTTTTATTTTCCTCAAATTAACTTGTACCTGCTGCCATGGCTCAGGTTCTCCTCAGGAACCTCAGTGTGTGCACTTCTTTCACACTTGACCTTCTTTGAGGCTTTTAATTGTTATACGTTGCTGGAAACCTGTTTGATATCCTGTTATTGGTGTCACTCCTACAGTCGTATCTGAAGTGTGAGAAACGTCTGAGTCAAAGTGTCTTGACTTTGAACGGCATTCATAAATGACTGAATGCCGTTGGTTTTGAACAGACGAAGCCTCAGTTCTTCATGTCTTGCAAAACTCAGATGGGTACATATGCAGAGTGATGCTAGTCGCTTTACAGCCCAAGTTTTTATTAATCTGCATTTGTAATGAGTTTTGCGATTTTGGTTTGATGTTGTGATAAAAATCATGCTTTGTAATTTCAGCATATTCTGCTGCGGCGCCCCTCAGTAGTTCATCTCTCATCAGCTGCTCGCCACCTCGGTTTAACCATTTGTCACATTTAACGGACTTTGAACTAACTGCTGGGTTACGACACATGTTACTTTTGAGGTTCAAACGGCGCACAGACTGACGCACATCAGAGCCTTACGTTACTGTATGTTGAAATGCTGCTGCAGATCTAATGGTCTGATCAGTAACCCTCATTATCTCTGTACCACGTTTGTTGTGTTAGGGCTCTGAGCTGTTGGCCGTATATGACCTGCATCGGTAGCTCTGTGGTTTTACTTTTATGGAGGTGTTCATGTTTCAACAGACTACCACACTCAATTTGTTTTTTTTGTTGTTTTTTTTTCATAAAAACACAATCGGCAGGTGAAAGGCTTCAATTTGCAACAAAATCTAGTAGTAGTTACTGATAAAACTAAAGTCCTCTAAAATTATGCATTTAAATCTGTTTTTTATAACCAGAATATAACAATTGTCTAAACCGGTTTAAACAGATGGTTAAGTTAGATTTTTCCTCTGGGTGGTGCTGTAGTTTAGGAGGGAGGTGCAGGAGCAGCGCGGCTGCTAATGGAGGAAAGTTTTTCTTTTTAAACTGAGAAATCATTGTGCGGTTATTTCAAAGCTCTTAAAGGCTTTTAAGGCAGCGACACGGCTGCATTAATGAGCATCAGTTGGTTTGTGTGCATTTTATGGCTTTATATTACAAATCAATTCATACATGAATGTTTTTATGTGACTTGGCTTTGAGTTGATGCCACATTGATATTTAGGAGAATTGCAACAAAGAGTGGATGTTCCTCGCTGATGGCTTTGTGGGAAAGAGTGTGTGTGTGGATGTGTGTGTGTACGTGCACGAGGACGGCTCCGTGCCAGCGCCTGTCGCCTCGGATCTCAGCTCAGTGGAGGCCGTCGCGATGGCGTGGACTCCCCGGCATCATGGCAGCAGTGGAAGTGTCACCACAGGTGGAGGAGAGGGGACAGCCCTGCTGCCGCCGCCGTGGAAAAGGCCACGGCTCCCCTCTGGGCGCCAGGCCCCCTGCTTACCAACATGTCACCCAAACTGAGAGCGAGCCTAATTAATTATGCCCTGCTTCCATCCAGGGTTCAGTCTGGACTTTGTGAAAATAGTTTAGTTTGTGTATGAAAACCCACAATGCATGTCAGTGTCTCTCATGTTTAATAGCCATAGATTGTGGTAAATGTGTTACGGCTGAACCAAACTGCAGTCTGCTCGCTCTATTGGGTTTGTCGGTCGGATAATGTGATTGGTTCTAATCAATATCATCCACGCAGACCTTTAAGAGATGGAGAAGATCTCTCCTTTCATCCCCCTGCAGTCGGTCTTCTGTTTCTGCTGGGGTGCGAAGATGCTTTTAAAACTCAGTCTGTGCCTCGCAAATGTATTCACACCACTTACCACCATTAACACGAAGTACACTGTAATTGTTGCAAGGAAAGGGAAGGAAAAATGTTTTTCCAAGTTTTATACAAATATAAACAATTTTTATTTTTTACTCGCTTTACCCCATATGGGTTGGGATTTACCGTATCTTTATCATACGGTATTGTGATAAGTTTCTTATCTTGTCACAAAAAATTCCAATTTATTCTTTTTAGTAGCAGTATTTGCGGGGCTGCGATTGCTGTCATGCAGTTACATCCATACAGTTAATTAAAAGATAAATAAAAAATAGTTCTTATCACTTTTCCCATTGTCTCAATAGTACCACAAAATACTGCGATAAAAGTCCAAATCGCTCACCTTTACTCTGATACGACTAAATAAGATCAACTGTCTTTAAAAGCCTCATTAGTAAGTAGGATTGATTTAGGGAGGAGCAATATGGTATCGCTGTGAAATGACAGTTTTGCACAAACCATGAACTAAGAACCAACTCGTGTTTTGAAAATAAAAATGTCTCCAATGTCAGATGAGATTAAAATTATCTACTTGATGTTCATTAATATGTTTTGTCCCATTATCAAAAAAAATGGCTGAACTGAATAACAGGTTTTAAGATTTTCAGGGTGTTTTTTCATAAAATAAATATGTTTTCATAACATAATGGCATAATAGTACCAGTGATATTGTTTTTAGATCTGTTGTTCTAAGATTTAAAACTGCACATTTTTAAAACATAATCTACCCAATCATCAATCTATGAAAAGGTTTTTCTCAAATATTTTAGAACCTGAAAACAGAAATAAAATAGTAGTTATTTAAAAATACATTTCTCCACAGTAAATATACATGAAAAATTATAAGATATAATTTTTCATGCTGCTCTAAATAAGATTTATTCAACCGGACTGAGGGGGAACATGTCTTATGGGATGTTAAAGGCTTCAGATCCACGATCTAGAAGAGCATGCAGATGAAACTAGAAACAAGATAATCCGCCCTCCATGTAAAATATCTGGTGTGGTGGAAAAATAACAATTCTTATTTTGACAGCATAATATGGGCAGGATGCTAGTGCAACTCTTGGTAGAAAAAAATAAATGAATTAGCTGTAACTTAAGAGAAAAGTAGTTCTACAAAGAATCAAACTCAAGCGGGAACAAATACAAAAATGCGAGAAAGTTCAAGGCGATGTATTTTAAGAAGATTTCAGGGCTTAAGTGAACCTGCTGACAGCTTTAGAAAGTTAATGCAAGGCTCTGCGTAGCTTTTCCTCTGTTGGTGCCCATCCACGCCTCAATATGTCCGCCGTGTGTGTGTTCTGTGTCAGGCGGCCTGGGAGAAGCAGACCCAGCAGGAGGGGACTCCCCTCACCAGATACTACAGCCAGTGGAAGAAGCTGAGGGAGAAGGAGATCCAGCTGGAGATCTCTGGCAAAGAGAGGGTAATTATCCTGTTAAAAGCTCCGCCCACATCAGCCTCAGTCATCATGAATGGCTTCTGGCTTGTCTCTGCTACCAACCTCACTGTTACCCACAACAATTGCTCTTGTGCATTAATCATAAACCAGTCACGTTGAATGGCGGAGCCTCTTTACTGGAAGCAATATCATCGTTAACACCGCTGTCTTTTATGTGTTGTCTTGTAAAAGATGGAGGATCTGGACCTGCCGGAGATCAAACGCAGGAAGATCCAAGAGAGGAAGGCGCAGGACAAGGAAGAATTCAAGGGTCTGTTCCAGTCCGACAGCGACTCGGACGACAGCGACACAGGACTGAAAATCAAAAGTAAGAAAAGTCCCACTTTAAAAACTCCATGCAGTCTGAGTCTCACCACGTCTTGCTCTGACTGGGGTGTAGTACCGATCTCGGCCTCTAGGGGGCAGTGTTTTGTCACATCAGGCTGGAAAGCAAAGTTAAAAGGTTGGTGACGGCTGCCTCTGATTGCTCTGCCCTGAGATTGGGTTCCATGGTCCGGATCACGTGTGTCGCCGTTTACTAAGCACGTCCTCCCAGGCTGTTCCTGTGGAAATTAAAACCTCTGCTTTATCAGACGCTTTGGTTTGCTGCCCCTCCACCAGGAGCCGGCTCATCCCTTTAACTCCCCGTACGATCTGAGCGCGCGGGGTCGTCGGCGGGTCACATGCAGCTGGAGCCTCTCTCCCACAGCCTAGCATAGCGCTCGGACGCGCTCCAAGCAGAAAAATCCCTCTGGAGGAAAGGAGGAGGCTGTGGCAGGGTTTAATTTTCCTTTTTTTTCTTTTTTTTTTTCTCCCCTCTCCTTTTTTTTTTTTTTTTTTTTAAATGCATCTGGACTTCATTGTAGAGAGAGCCCCCACAAACGGATGGGCCGCTGCTGGCGAGCTCACACACACACACGCACACGCACGCACACATGAGCTGAAATTCCCTCCAAACAGGAAGTACAGGCTTGCATCCCAGCAGGGAGGGGGCTCTAATTCAAAGCAGCCTGCTGGAACAGCCAGAGGTGGCGGCTCCCTCTGAACGCATGGCCGCCACTCCGTCGTCCAGGCCGGGTCTGGCGAGAAGCGGTGGGGAGGGGGGAAGGAGCGGAGCGAGGACTGATGATTCAGTGGTGGTTATAAGTCATCCAGGTCATCTGGGGGCAAAGCTCTGAGGCAGCGCTGCGGAAATCTGCGTGCAGCGTGTGAGCCTCAAAGAGTGAGCGCACGTTTGTTGTCTCTAATTCAGACGGGAGCAGAGCGCTACCTGATGCTTCAGTAGACGTTGTTTATCTCTCTGTGTGTGTGAGTGTGTGTGTGTGGAGCTCCACGCAGAGGAAGCAGCGCTGCTTCTCTCTCCATCACGCCGTCAGCCTCTCATCACGTCTCCAACTTCAAAGCCCGTGGACCCCGCTCTGTCCCTTTGGCAAGACAACACACACACCCACACACTCACCTACACACACAATCTCCTCTGAGGACAAGTTCAGAAGAACTCCAAACTTCACACACACACACACACACACACACACACACACACACACACACACACACACACACACCCGACCTGATTGTAG
>CAEGAF010148543.1:0-37900 GCA_903067075.1 Micropoecilia bifurca
GAATACATCAAGTACTTGATGAATACATCAAGTACTTGATGTATACATTGATGTATACATTCATCAAGTACTTGATGTATTCATCAAGTACTTTTACTTTTAATACTTAAGTATTTTTAAAAGCCAGTACTTTTTAACTTTTACTTAAGTAAAAAGTTAATGTGGTACTTTGACTTTTACTTAAGTACATTTTTGACTGTGTATTTGTACTTTTACTTAAGTACATTTTTTGAGCACTTTCTCCACCACTGGTATATTATGGCTTTGCAAAGACGTCTAAGTTCACCTATGAATAGTAAATCAATATGTTATGAATTAACTATTTTAAACAGGCTCTGTTGTTGTACAGAAAAGCTCTCAGATTTTTTAAGCTATTAATTCGGTCGACAAATTATGAAAGGAAATAAGATCTTGAAATTCTAAACTCCTTTTGGCCTGGAGCCTTCCTAACTATAAACCACGGGTAGGAGTGAATTGGCACGGTCCGCCGTATCCTCTCTCCTATAAAGCTGGAGGTGGACTTGGATCAGGAGGCTGATTGTTATCATGGTTACAACATGAGAGACAAACTGTTCCTTCTCCTCCGTCTAAGGGAGACAGCTGTTTCCCTTGTTATTTGACGGGATGGAGTTGTGTAAGTGGCCTTCTGTTGCCTGCTTTCGTCCTCTCCACATAATACTTAAACAGACCTCCCCCTGAAGAAATTAGCCACGACTAAAGAAGGGGAAGCAAATATTACATGGATGTAGAATTGATTTGAAAACAAACAAAAGTGTCATGTCACATTGAAAGCTTCATGATTAATTAATGCGCCCCTCTTCCCCTGTGTTCCCTTGCATACGTTCAATGACCTGATTTCCATTTGTAAATGTCATGCAGTGAGACGAGCACAGCTCCATGTATTCTCTGGTTCTCTGATTCAATCAGAGGTGCTGATTGAATCAATAAAGCATTCAAAGATCATGAATCCACTTAGTGCTCCCCCACATTTGCTCCACGCTGGATCAAGTTTCACCTCTGCACATCCTGCTCGTCTCAGAGTCACCTGCAGCCTTTGTGTTTCTCTCGCAAAACATGCTGTCTCTTATTGATGCCATATTTAGAGCCATTTTTTTTTTTACCTTTCGGTGGTTAATACAGAAAAGCCCTTTTGCGTGTTTTAATAAATGAACAAAGTTCCCTAACAAACCCAGCAACGTCAGAGAGCTTTCCACCACTCAGCCGACTGAATAACCAGTAACAATACAGACCCGCACAGACGGCAGCGGCAGGAGGCCATGACAATTTCCACTCACTGTCCATCCAGTAATGAATACATGATTAGGAGGTCTCTGTTTATCACAATGATCCCAGATTGGAGTCACATAATGGAGTTTTGTCCTATTTGTAGTTTGCCAAATTGCATTACCTGTCAAATTGTCAAAGGATCTAGATGACATGTAGTACTGAAATCTGGGTCAGAAGACGCTGCCTGACAAAAACAAAACTTACTGATTAACAACCAATTGAAAAAAAATGAACTATGTTTTATTTCACATTGCAGTTAGAAGTAAACCTGGAAGTAGATGGTGAATATTTTCATTAGCTGTGAATATCAATGCGGATAAAACTATAACTGCATGATTTTTGTGTCAAACAGTGCAGCCAAGTTTGATCAAATTCACCTTCTAGTATGCTTCATTTCAAAGAGGTTATGACATACAGTTGAAACCAGATATTTACATACAGTGAAAGAAAAGACACAAATACATTTTTCTCTCATTGTCTGAAGTCAAATCAGAGCAAACCTCTCTTGTTTTAGCTTAGTTAGAATTACCAAAGTTATTCCTATTTGATAAATGCCAGAAAACTTGGAGAAAAAAATGATTATTATTATTATATTTTATATAGCTGTCATTGAATTCAAAATGTTACGTACATTAGGTCAGTATCTGGAATAACTGTCTCTTGATCTATATGAGAAACAGGCCTCTTTTCACACACCCACAAACCGTCATTCACACACACGTTTAAAGATTAAAAATCCTGAAGGTTGAAGGTCATACTGGTTTCTGATTGGATACCAAAGGCATCCTCGATTTAATAAAGTCGGTCACACAATTTGGATATCATCCCCAGATATTCTTTTTGTAAAGGACAACATGTCCAGCAAATATAAGCAACCAGCTTCTTCATATGCCTGGACTGTAGAGGCAAGACACGTTGAAAAAAAATGAAACAAACAAATAAAAAGGAACCACTTTCTGATCAGACATAAGACCCAAGCTGTGCTTCCTTACCACCATGTAAACATCAGATTAATGTACTCCACCAATTTGGAATATGATCACAAATTTACCTCAACATCCCCATCCGACAACAAAATTGATTAAGTGTAATGCTTAATATTTTCTTGTCATTGCTGTGATGTCACAAGGAAAGTTCAAGATACTGGACACTTGTTTTCTATAAAATCAATCAAACTCGCTTGTTTCTCACTCAAGGGTCAGTTTTGTCTTTGTGTTGCTATTTTGTCTGTTATTGGATCAAGTTACAGTTTACTATAGTGGAAACAAACATATTTCTGAGTAGCTTATTAGTATGCATCAGTGAATATCTGTACATTTTTTGGTTTGTTTAGTTGATGTCAGCATGATTAGAGCGAATACTGGAAATTTTAAACCAGTACATAAACAGTCACTTCCTTATTTAGGAGACTTTATGATGTTTTTCCATCTTGGAAAAATCTTGTTTATCATTTTTTCCTCCATGTTAGGAGGAAAAAATACATTGTTTCTATCACATGCCTGTTAACTCATTTAGTTTCACAGTGTCTGGCCAAATTACAGGAGTCACATTTCCCAGACAGGATGGGAGTGATAACAAAGACCTGTGAAACCTTTCCACACAGCGTGAGAATAGAACTATTCGTAACTCTTCAGTTCCTTTTAATGAAGTATTAGCTATTTTATTTGTGTTTTTATGGTCTGAAAGTAAACTGGCTTTAGCTATATCACATGGTGACCAAATATGTTGTGATGTTTGATGATATATATATTTAAAAAGTTAAAAACATAGAAAAAAATATATGGTTCCTTCCCTTAAAAGATAAGTTGGCTCATCTTTTAAGGGAAAATAAGACTTTATTTATTATTTCTAATAAATAAATAAATAAATAGAAATCATGTCATTGTTAGAAATACTATGGGTAAAGGTAATTTTTCTGATAACGATCTGAGAATTATTTTGAAAGTCTAACCGGAAGTTCGACGTTTCCTCTCGACGTACAACGACCAACGTAGCGGATCTACGCGAGAGAGGGGAGCGGTGAGGCTGTGTCCCCCCCTAAACATGCGTCTTTTCCCCAGGGTGTCCGAGCCCAAAGCGACCCGGGATGGAGCTCCGCCTGCCGCCTAAACCCTCCCTGTAGTTCGGCTGCAGAGAGACTCCCGGGGCGCGAAGGCAAGCAGCGGTATCTGCCCTCTTTATTTATTCAGGAGAGAAGATGGCGGAGTTCTCTCCCGTCCTGCCGATGCGGGATGGAGGAGGAGGAGGAGGAGGAGGTCGACTCGCCCAGCCCATCTTCCCGCGGTCCAGGTCGGGTTCCGAGTCCGAGAGCGAACTGTCCCAGAGCCTGGCCCGGACCAAGATCCGTTCGTACGGAAGTACAGCCAGCGTCACCGCATCCCTGGGGGAGAAATACATAGAGCATCGGGTTACAGACAGTGATACTCTGCAGGGGATTGCGCTCAAATACGGCGTGACGGTAAGGCTGCTGCCCTGCTTGCGTTCACGTTGATCACAGTAACTAAACATGACGGTAATTATAACCGCCTGACACATAAGCAGCAACCAGCCACAGCATCACTTTGAAAGAATTACGCCTGAGCTCTTCTATCTGGTGTGTGTCTATATTCACCGATTTAAAGTCATCAGTGCACAACAGCTTTAGCTCAGGAAAGTCTTAAGGTGAAGCCCCTCTGCACTCAGCTTGGCAGCTGTGGTTAGCTGCATTTTTTTTAGCACTTTTTCCCCACAGGAAGTTCTACCGCGGTTGTAATTTCCCCTCAGTTGGTGTGAACGCGATCTTAGTTCTCGATTTTACACTTAGTTTGTGTGTTTGTGCCAGTTCTTAGCTGACCTGCAGAGAGAGGTTCAACAAGGCAGATCATTTTTTTTCTTCTTTCCCTTTAAATCTGCATTTGAAGGGACAATTTACTTTTCAGTTCCAGGGATTGGAACTCTTAGTCTTTGTGCAAATTTAGTTTTATTCAACAATTCAGTCCAGTTGTTTTTACAACAAAGCAAATGTCTCTTAACTCAGAAAAAAATTAGTCGAAGACTGAAGGAAATTTTGGGTGTTCTGTTTTGATGCATTCAGGGGGAAACTTACATTGTAGTTCCTAACCCAATAATCAAGGAAATATTGCCTGATTCGGTTCACCGGATGCTGTTTTAAGCATCACTGTTAAAAACCCGAACCCAAACATTGTGCTTTTTTAAATTTTATTTAAAAAATTTGTCCAATTTCGTTCTCGTATTGCAGATGGAGCAAATCAAACGAGCCAACAAGCTGTTCAGCAACGACTGCATCTTCTTGAGGAACAGCCTCAACATCCCCGTGGTGTCAGAGAAGCGCTCCATCTTTAACGGACTGTCTCTGGAGTCTCCTGACGGCGACGGGGAGACGGCGAACCAGGTCGCACACGTACCCCACGTCATGACGCAGGACATCGAGGGACCCTCGCCCTCCTCGTCGCCGCCTCCTCCCCCCGAGAACCCCGACGCCCCCCAGCCTCGGCCGCAGTCCGAGGAGCTGTCAGCCAAAGACTTCTTGCACAGACTGGACTTGCAAATCAAACAGTCGAAGCAGGCTGCACAGAGACTGAAGGAGGAGGAAGTAAGGTGAGTCGCCCTCCTCCCCTCACCGCGCAGCAGCTGCTTTGATGCGAGTCGTCGCAGTTTTCAGGCCTCACCGTGCAGGAGCTCCGGTGTCTGTTTTACGGCGAATCACGTCCTCTAACCGTCCAAATCCGACCTGTTCACATCAGATTGTTTGCCGAAGGCGTTACTGTTGACTGAGTATTGCTTCGTGAGACACTAATTGCGACAAACCAGTTCTTCTTGGTGTGATAAAGGCTGGCAAATGCTCAAGTACTGCAGGCAAAGCCAGCGTTGGTGGAAACCCCCCTGTTTTGGCACCATCCCTGCAGGAGCCTTGTTCTGGTCCGATGAGCCAACATGGAGCTGTTATTTGGGGAACTTGGCTCAGTAGAAAATGTGTTGTTTCTACAACAGAACAGAAAACTTTTATCAGCTGCCCAAGAAAAGCTAAAATCCACAAATACTTCATGCTCCCTCTACAAACGCTTATAGCATTAATGCGCAGTGGGAAATGTCTCGGCATTGCCGCAGAAATGTTTCTTATCTCAGCCAATCAGCACCAAGAAACATGAATGGCGCTTCTGGATTAGCTACTTTGCAAATGGCGGCAATGCATATCAGCGTCTAGGTTTTTCAGCTTCTTGTCCTGAATTTTTGTTTCAAATGTACTGCTAATAAAATTACAGGGAACACTAAAATAATACTGTTGAAATGTATTCACCATTTTTATCTGTTTATTTTATGTAAATTCCAGGTGGAAAGGGCTTCATGTTTATCATGTCATTGATGGTAAACATGAAGCCCTTTCCACCTGGAATTTACATAAAATAAACAGATACAAATGGTGAATACATTTCAACAGTATTATTTTAGTGTTCCCTTTAATTTTGTGAGCAGTGTATTTTACTTATACTACACAAAAAAATGAGCTAATATGTAGATTTTCTGTAATTTGGAGTCACGTTCCAAAAAAAAACCTAACGTTATTGAAATCCACTATATATGAGAACAGTTTTTTTCCTGTCAAAGAATGAAAAAAAAATCTTAAAAAGTAAACATTAGATGATTAGAATAAAAGTTTTTTTCATTATATAAATATTAGAATACACATTTTTTCTGTTTTTCACAGTATCTCAGTATGAGAACCAGGACTTCCTGTTGATGCAGCACAGAAACATAAAGTAAAAATAATGACGTAAGTGGTTAATAAACTACAGCTTTACTATTCCAAAAGCTTCCCATCGGGTCCAAAAGAAAGTTTATTTTGCAGAATAGTCTGTCATGAAAGGAGAAGCAGCTATCACTGCTATTCCTTCCCGAGTTAATCTGAGCTTTATGGTTTATTTTATTAAAACAGGAAAGTTAAACAGTGTGCGCGCGTGTTTGCCCTGGGATTGGTGTGGAAACAGCGACGCACGCCTCTTGTTTGCCTAAACACACAGAGGCTAAAAGCTCATTTGCTCGTTGGACAGCAAAACCCGGAGCAACAACCTGAACGCCGGGGTCAGAAACAGCGCTGGCGTTTTAGAGGAAGCGCTACGTTCCGACGATAATAGAACCGCTTTGAGTGAGGCTGAAGTGGAAATAAAGTATGCAGCGTGACTCAGTCCACTATGAAGCTGACATGAACGCTGAGCGGCCCTCTCTGTCTCAACACGCAGGGTGAGGAGAACATGCCGGAGCTAAATCTCCTGCTAAGTACCTGACGGTTGCATAACAAGGCATCTGGCTGCTGCAGCACACAGAGCCTTCTGTGTCGGCCTTCCTTTTTCTGACGACATTTTACTTTTCTTACCCGCTGACTGGATCTTCTGGCAATCGCACACTGAGCTCAGATAAGAGTCTGAACTGCAGTTTCTAGCAGGGGATTATCTTAACGGACACGCAACTCTTTGGGCCGTGACCATTGGTGTTTCTGAGGAAAGATTTGTGATGAAGACGCAGAACACGAATCAGCTCTCCTGCAAAAGTATTCATGCTCTTTGAACTGTTCAGACGTTGTCGCATTACAAACACAAACTTTAATATGTTTCGTGTGTTACAGAAACACAATGTAGTTTGTGTGCTAGAATTTGAAGGAAAAGCTTTCTGTCAACTCTGGGAATCAAGAGCAAAACCAGGCATGTGATCAAACATGGCTAGTGGCAAACTGCTAAAGGGATTTCTTAAAGTTGCGATATGTGAATTTTTATAAATAATTGTTTTGTATTTGTTAAAACTGTCTCTGTTTTGACTGTTTAGTATGAGATGGATAATCTGTGGAAGAAAATGAGCTCCTCTGCATCCTTCTGCCCGGGTCTCGGTCAGAAATAGCCAATCAGAGCTAGGAGGAGGGTCTTCACACTGTCAGTCACACTGTCAGTCACCCTTGCGTATGTGCTGCTCACACCCTCTCCTTTGATTATCTGTCTCATGTTATACTGTCGCAGCATAGTGACAGTTTGAACAAATGTGTAGAAAAAACCCCATTATTCATAAAAGTTATATACTTCAGCTTTGAGGCTTTCTTTCAGTTGTCGTTTTCAACTTGCCAAACATGCCTATTTTTGAAATGGCTCTTTGATAAATAGTAATTTGCCTATTATTAAAACACTCGCACCAACTTAAAACTAAAGAAAGAAAGACACGAGTTCAGAACGTGGTGTTGTGCTTAAACCTCTGATTCCATCTGTAAACATGTTGCCTGTCTGTATGTTTTCAGGAGCAACGAGGAAGACGACACGGCCCCCAAAACGTCATACAACGAGCTTTAAAGGACGCGACCATAAACACAACCTCATCTGTTTCAGTTTACCTTACTGAACAAGTGTCATGTTTGCCTTCTTATTTATTAAACTGTAATTGTTTTATTAATTCTCATTTCTTTCTTCTTTTTTTATTTACTGTTTTGTCTGCTTTCTGAGCGTATTCACGCGAAGCTGCTGTACAGAGCACACCGGCCGCATTCGTCCTCGCAGGGAGACGTGACGCGCTGAAATTAAAAGCTCCCGATGTTTTAAAAAATAAAAATAAAACCGTTCTCAGAAGAAACCAATCATTGGAAAGCTAAAGCTTTTCTCATCAGTGTTTTTCTCCCCGCGTGAAGAAAATCCTGCTAAGGTGAGGCGATGGATGGACTCAAGCCTTTTGAACACATTTGCCTCATCAAAGTCTTTGTTTTGTGTCGGAAAAAGAGTGCAGAGAGAGTTCTATTTTTGAAGTGTGAATGCATTATTTATGTGTGTGGACCACATGTCTGTAACAGATGTTTTATTGTGCTTTTAAACTTCTTTGGTTGTATTTGCGGAAATAAATATGTATTTAAGCCATACTATGACATTCCAAGTGTTTTTTTTTCTTTTTATCTCGAGGTGCGGATTAGTTTAGGCCTCCATAAAAACTTGGATTTACACAAGACAGATCAGGAAACGCACAATTTGCTTACAGTCACAGTTTAAAGATTATATCTGTTTTGAAGTCTGACGCAATAACCATGATACAAAAATGTGATGTGTATAATAATGAACTATTATTCATTATAGGATTCTATTAAAGGATTCTTTAATAGAATCCTTTAAGTCTTTAAGACTGAAGACTTAAAGGATTCTATTAAAGGTTAATGTTAATGTTACTTAATTTTCTTTCATAGGGTCATCAGGTACTTCCTAGTCAAGCAGAATGCAAACCACATATAAAGAAAAGGCAATGTTTTATTTGCTTTTACAACTTTAGGAAAAAAATCCACAAATATTTACATTTAAAAATACTTCTATCATCTGTCTCTACATTGATGGAGACGTAAAACACATAGTAGAGACATGCAGAGAGAGTTACTGACTGCGACACCGCCCCCTAGCGGGCTCCAGGTGGTTTACAGCAGAACAGGAAAAACAAGGTAGCAACAAGGCGCACAGACATAACGTCACAAACATAATTATGGTAAAAAAAAAAAGGAATACATAAAGTCTCACATATGCGCTGGAAAATAAGATAAGTATGGCTGACTAAGACAGGTTTACACATTAGTATGATTTGATATCTGTGGATTTATTGTTGCAATGCGATTCTAACATTCACAGACTTCACTTAAGTATTCAGGTTCCTCATGAAAGGATTTTATCTAGATGTCTTCCATTTTCGGGTGCAAATTTCAATTTAGTTGAGACTAAATTTAAATTTTGGTTCATATTTGGAACATCTGGGAAACTGCGATTTGATTATACTGTCGGTAATTTATCATACGATTTAAAATCATTTGAGAGCGGGTGTGTTCTTGTAGGAGATTTTAGTGACGGGCTTGGGACAGATTATCTTGTCACAGGCTGCTGTAGATCCTCTTTATGGTGTCTCCTTCGTCTTTGGCGATGATTCCTTTCTCGATGTACGAGTCGACTTGCTGGTCCATGAAATCCTTCAGCTTGGACAGGTCATAATCTGGAGGGACGAGAAGCAGCACATGAGGGTGCTTATAATCTGATGTCCACAGCAGGCTCATTAAAGATGGTAGGGGGAACCTTGGAGATGCCACACCCAAACAAGGTCCAAGGAGGATTAGGGTCAAAGGATGTTTGTCTGATGCCAGATTTGCAGCCATCTAATGAGAAGGTCATGCGGCAAGACGATAGATAATTTTATTCGCATTCATGCTAAAATATGATTATTGAGGAAAAATAACATTTAATTTCCTTACATCTATTCAGTGCTGGTAGAAAATCCATAATATGAATCATTACAAGCTGGACACACACTCAGATTAAAACATCAGCTCTAAACTGACCTGGTGTCTCACAGTGTCTAAATGTCGTCGTGTTTCCATTTTCGCAGCTTTAACTACAAGCTTTGTAGTCGCAGTTTAATGGCGTGTTAAATTATTCACAAGAATATTCACAATATTCTTTTAAATATTGTTGAAACAGAGCTTAGAAAAGGTTCTTGCAAGCAAAATGTGGCCAAAGATTGAACTTTCTGATAAATGACACGGCAGGCGGGTTTGGTGTGAAACAGAAACTGTTAAGTATGGTAGAAAATCTGTGATGTTGTGGACTTCAAAATGCCCTGGGAATTCTTGCTGGAGGGCACAAACTGTGAAATACCTGAAAATATCGAAAGTGAAACCTTACAAATTGGGTTTCATTGGTTGTTTCAACAAGATATCAACCAAAGCATGTGGGCAAATCAGCGCAGAAATAATTCTCTCTAAGTCTGCGGACCTGAAGTATGTAGAAAATCTATTGGACTCTGGATGAGGTGGAGGGATTATCCAAAGGAAATGTTCAAAGTTCCCTTTTCTGCTCCGACAGTACAAAAGAATATAAAAGAAGACTGGAACCCTATTTTACCTTATTGGTAAAACATTAACAATACGGGTACCAACATTTTTTCTAGATAGATGTGGGGATTATATTTCTCAGTGTGACATTATTACACTTCAATAAAAAAGTACATATGAAGTATTTTTGCATATCTTAATCATGTGCCACAACATATTTTTTAGATGTATTAAGCCCTATTAAAGTATGATTTGTTTTCAGTTTGTTTCAGACGAAATGATCACTGTGAGAAAAAAAATCAGTTTCCCATCCTTTTCTGTTCAGCTTCAAAACATATATTTGTTCAGTTTTGAATCTATAGTTTGAGTTAATTTTTCCATTTCACATATTTTTTCATTTTGAAATTGTTTTTCTTTTGAACAAACTTTATGGCAGGCTGCACAGTGGCACAGTTGGTAGAGCTGTTGCCTTGCAGCAGGAAGGTTCTGGGTTCGATTCCCGGCCCCAGTCTTTCTGCATGGAGTTTGCATGTTCTCCATATGCATATGTGGGTTTTTTCTGGGTTTTCCAGTTTCCTCCCACAGTCCAAAAACATGACTGTCAGGTTAATTGGCCTCTCAAATTGTCCCTAGGTGTCAGTGTGTGTGTGTGTGTGTGTGCATGGCTGTTTGTCCTGTGTGTCTCTGTGTTGCCCTGTGACAGACTGGTGACCTGTCCAGGGTGACCCCACCTCTCGCCCAGAACGTCAGCTGGAGAGGCACCAGCACCTCCCAACCCCACCAAGGGTGTAAAGAAAATGGATGGATGGACAAACTTTATGGCCCCAATGTAGGTCCATAGACTCCAACGAAATTAGTAGTGGACAAATAGAGAACAACCAAAAGGTCACACACTGCGACCTTCCAGATTTTGCACTTGGGCGGATCGTTGCAGCGCTTTACAGTTTGAGTCACTTGCATGGAAAAGATCAAAAGAAAGCGATTAGATGCGGCATCAGTCGCCGTCAACAGGGCCGCAAAAAGCCAAGAGGCAAAAGCCAGGATGTTTCCGTGTGTGTCCATCTGCTCCTCTGGCTAATCTTTACAGAGTGTAGGCGTACGCACCGGCGTGCGGACGGACTTATATGAACTCATTAACACACACAAATGGGCTGCTGAGATCATCCTAATGGAGGCTTCTGGTAGAGTAAACACAATGAAGGGCTCAGATCCCACTCTGTTTCTATGACACTCTGAAGGCTTTGTTCTCTCCTAAAAAAAGAACGAGGACGAGGGCTTCAAAGAGGAGTTCAGTGTGCTGCAAAATGAGCCACAAATGGACACCCTCATGCTGCTTTATTTTAGTCCTAAATGGAGCCTGATCATGGGAAAATTGAGTGATTGGACACATTTTGTCAGTGTGCGCCTCTTATTACACCATTATCTGTATGTCTCAGTTTGCTGGCAAGAAGGCGGGGAGCCCCCAGTTGTCCCGGACAACCGTCGCACACTCCTGAATGCTAATGAAGTGTCCTATCTAGGGCAAGGTTAAAGATGAGCGTCCAACAAAACATCCCTGCTGATTTGGCCTCCCATGTTCCCTCTCCTCCATCAGCACTGCAATTTCAAGAGTCCCTCGTTTTTTTTCCTTCTTGTTGTTGTCGTTTTTATTTCTCCTGCGTTTAGGAAGGGAAGCCAGAATCTGGGTCAAACTTGGTTTTAATCCGTAATCCCTCTGTCTTCACCTTCTTATCCTGGTCGTTGAGCTCGGATCAGATGGGCACAAATAAAACGAACGGTGCGGGTAAATCTCACGGAGCCTGAACTTTTGTTTTCTTGTCTGGGGTATCACGCTGAGCTCGTCTGCCACGCATGGATTAGATCTGAATGGTGAGAACTCGTTAGCGATTCATTTCCCTCTGCGTAATTAAGCAGCGCAGGCCATTGATTTTGCAACACAGCGACGTCCAACTGCATCCGGCCTCGCTGGAGACACTACGAGAGTTTTTACCGCTCTGCAGACCAAAGCTGAAAGGATCATAGAAACAACACCCTTGCTTTTCAGCTACTGTATGTTTGGTGTTTTAGCGAAGCACATTCAAGTGTTTTGTCGGCGAACAAGCAGCTGTTCCTGGAGCAATTAGGATAGCATGATTAGGGATGATTCATATTGATGAGATCTGGAGCGAAGCGTTTGTTTTAATATGCCACGCTCCTTTAAAATGCAAATAGGGGACAACAAGGGTGGCCGGTTTTCCTTCGCCCCAGACGTGGGAGTTTATGAAGAATGAAGAAGTGGTGATTTGGAATTAAGGGCCTTTTTCTGCATGTTACATCAGCAAACTTGTGTAACCTCCAGCCATATTCAGCGAGATGAAGGAATCAGGAGTAAGATTGCATAATCAACTTGGCTGTAATGAAAAAAACGCCTCACCATTTTTGCCTTCTTCTTTGTTGTGCTTCTTCAGCCAGTCGATGTTCTTCCTGATGGCCTCCAGATAGGTCTCTGATTTGCCCGGCTGATCTGGGGTTTCAAAGAAACGGAGAACAGTGGTGAGACATTTCCCTCGCTGAAGCGCTATTATTCCTGAAAGACATTTTCCTGTTCGCCAGGACTGAAACTTGCAAGGACCTTAATTTTACCAGCTAGTAAAACAGCCAAGCAGTAGATTTATAAATTATTCATAACATGAAAAATGTAACCCTTGTGCTTTCTTTTTTTTTCGACAGAAAACACAACGGCTGCAAGGACGGCATCAAAAAGCAAGCCTCCCCAGATGAATGTAATATATACAGTTATACTCTTAATTTAGTCACAGATCAAATGCGCATTAATATAGATGTTTTCTCTTTTCTTTTTTTTTGATGAAACTTAAATAGGCCAAGTCACTGCAGACTTTAAAACCAGCCAATCAGTTTTCTATTTAGTAATTGATGAATCTGACAACCCCAGTCTGCGTTTTATTTTGTTCTTTGTTTATCTGTTCCTGTCTGGGTGGAAATGTGGATTATATTGATGTGCCGTGTGCCGCAGTCTGCCAGGACACACACTAGACGAGACTGTGACAAGCTTTTCCGGTGCCTGTTATTGGACTGGCCTAGTTCAGAGATGAGCAGGGGCTTAATTATGATTGGCCTGAACTGCGGAGCGTTGTTTATTTCCCAGGAGCTCCGCTGTGAAAAACAAAATGTCTGAACTGGTTTCCACTGCACTGAAACCAATTTTGTGGTAGACTGAGTATGATAATTTACTTAATGGATGTGAAGTGGTGAGGATTTGTTGTGTTTTTGTTGTTGTTTTAAAATTGTATATTTATTTGAGAGATTAGGAGGTACAAAACAACTACAAAAAAACAATAAAATTGTGATTTGAGCAAAAAAAAAAAAAAACAATAACAAAAAACACAAAGAATGAGTCATGCTAATGACCAGGCTGGACATTGTCATTCGTGAAATGAAGAAAAATGTTGAAACTGTAAAAGAGTTTGGCTACGTAGAACAAAACGCTACGCATGTGTCTGGCGGTCGTCAAGGTTTCCCTGTGGACTGACTGGTCTCAGTTGACGGCTGCTCCTCTTTGGTCGAGTCCTTCAGGTTCTCGTACTCCTTCTGCATCTTGGCAGTCTCGGATTTGGTGTTGTCGTCTTCGTCAAAGTTTTTCCCTAAAAACAGAACAAAAACACAAAGATGGCTCAAATTCTTGGCGGAAACACTTGGTGGGCGTTCAGTAAATTGGACATCTGTAATTTGATTCTTTTTTCATCTGGTATGCAAGAAGCTAGCTGCTTCCGTCCTTGAATAGCCTTTCAAATAACGCTCCCCAAAGTGTTTCCTTTATGTTCTTGGATTCATTCTTCTTTTGCATTTTTGATACCAACATAAAGTTGAGCTAAAGTAATATTATTGCAGTGAAATAATTATCTACTGGAGAAAAAAAAGAGCTTAGGAAATGTTTTAAACTTCTCTTGCTATCCTCCTCATTTCTGTGTTGGCAAAATTAACTGGTCTTATTGTTCAGCCCGATTTAATCCAGTTCATTTAAGAGTCCTAATTGTTGCATAAAGGCAGGTTTAATTGCTAAGCTATTTTCTTTTTATTTCAAGGGCCTGTGCTCAAGTCCTTGAAAAACTATACTTAAAGACTGGATTATTCAAAAACTTTCAGATTGATATTCGGTAATAAAATGATATATTCTAAGCTTAACATTTCAATCAAAGGTGTAATTAGACATGGGAGGCAAAGTATAAAAAAAACTGGTGAAACGTAAAGCAACTTTACTTTATTGCAGGTTACGTATGGGCCATTTTAAAAGTGTTTAGCCAAAGAAATGATCTAACTATGTAGATTATTTCTACATAATTCTTTTCTGACCAAAGAAAAGGACAATTTGCCATTTTTTCCCAAAAATTTTAATTTTTATAATATATATTCAGTCTGGGCCAATTTACTTAACTACAAGTGTTTAGGATAAAGTTATAAAGGTCTTTTCATGCACCTTTTTTGAATTCTGTTAGTTTTCAGCAACAAAAACTGGTTATTTTCAAACTTTCAATCCAGCCACCGTCTTTATCACGCAGCCTAAAAGATATCACTTTGAAGAATGCTTGATGCGTTCAAGAGAACAAAACGTTACCGGTGAGACCCGAGATGTCCGGGACCACGAGGGACTTTCCGAGCTTGTTTTTTGTCTGCATGGCGATCATAGCGTCCAGGTTCTCTGCAGGTGGAGAAGAGAACAAAACATTTACTTTCAGATCTCGTCGGTCCAGCGCGGTCGGTCGCTTCTCTCTGCGGACGATGAATGGACGCCCGTTGACCGTTTCGGTGTCTCACGCTGTTCCTGAGTGACTCAGAGGGTTATTATCACGAGAGAAAGCCTCGCTCTCATTAACGAACACGAGGCTCAGGAGCATGACGACAGTCATAAACATAACATTGTGTTTCTTTATTTTCCCTCCTCCATTCTCATTTCCTGTGGCTTAATTAGCAATCTCAATCAGAGGGAAAAAAAAGAAAAGAAAAAGCCTTTATTGGAATAATTTATGTGTGGTTTAATTACCTGTATGTGTGCTGGACCTGTTTAACATCACCAAATGCTGCTGTTTGTTTTCTAAATGTTTACATTTCTGCATGAATTCATCACATAATCCTCAGGTCGTGTTGTACGTGTTGGGGGGGGAGGGGGGGGCAGGGGGGATGGGAGCTATTATGTGTTTGCAGAGAGATTATGAAACGAAGAGACACACAGATCATATGGCTGGGCAGGACAGGAGGAGGGAAACATTACACCTAAAGATAAAGGAAGCAGATGTTCTGGGGATAAATGCAGCTAAAATCACATTGTCTGTGTTGATTTCCCATCGGTCTTCTAATTCATCTTTTAAAAGCTTTGCATAAATAGTTAACAGACAGATTAAAGCACTTTGCGCTTTAAATAGCACCGAGAACCTTTGCTGTGTTTATCGATTTATCTCTTGACGTGAGCAGAAATATCTGCTGGTTAGAAACTGTTTTTCAAATGTCACCACCTGAACTGCTTTAATTAATATTATAAGCTTGGAGGACAAAATGCAGATGAGAGCAGAGGCATAGTTTGTTTTTTTCTGGTCGGGTCCACAACTGTGAGGAATTTTTTTATTTCACAGATCAAACAGAGGCTATGACAAAGCTCGGCGTTGAAATGTTTTCCAATTTGCTCTCTTGTGTTTTCTACTCCTTAATATCTAATCAGCCCACTTTCCTCTGCTCTTTCTATGTACACCATCCACCTCCTCACACCTGGAGACACACGCAAGCACAGAAAAAGCCACTCTTTTTTTTCCCCTCCCTTCCCGTTCTTCCTGCCTCTGCATCTCGCTCACTCTCTGGCTGCTTCTTGAAGCAAGCAAGCATCACCCACTGCCAGATTAAAGATGATTGGCAGCTCTGAGTACTCAGTGGTGAACCTGCTGTGACTCACGGGAACATCACAACCAGTTCAGGGAAGAAAGAGAGGGAGAGAGGAGGAAGGGCGTGTGCATGTCGCTAGGAAATGGAGGAAATCCATTTCTATGTCTTGCTATATAACCTGGACTAGGAGATTGCTGGGGGCCGGTTGCCACGGAGACCTGCATCTTTTCTAATGGTATATTACGTTCGGTGGCGGTGTGTAGCAGCTAGCGCAGCAGCAGTTTGAGACAGTAATGGCCATCTGTTGGGAACGGTCATCTGAAGGAGAATTGAATAATCCGTCTAAAGGCTAAACGCAGCGGGTCAAACCTTAGCGGACGACTAACTTGGAGCTAAATTTGTTTTAAATTTGTCAACAGTAAAAGGGAAGAGGAAGCATGGCTGCGAAGTTATTTACGTTTTAAATGTTAAAAAAAGAGAAAAAACCAATGTGAACTATTAGATATCATATTGTATTTATGGATGAAATAAAAAAACAAAATGAAATGAATTTAAATGAAAAAATTATTTTCTCCTACTCATATTGTGAGATGAAATTAATATAGTTTAAGGCAGGAAAAGAGTTACGGTAATCATTTAACCAAAACTTCTCCCTTTCTGTCTCTCTCTTTTTTTTTTTTTAGCTAATTTTAAGTTTAAATTTCTCCTTTCGACTGGATGCTGATTTGAACTGAGGGAAGGATTACGTCACGGAGAGAGGACCGGATGGGTTCAGGATTTCCCGAGGCGGACATAGAGATGACGGCGCTGCTGTCTGTGAAAGGTGGCTGACCTTTCCACTGGCTCCTGATGCCCACAGCGTAACCAGTCTGGTCATACTGGAAGCCCCCTGACATTTATTATCTGCCCTCACTGGCTTTACGCTCAACTGCTTTAGACCAACAGCACACAGAAAAAAAACAGACATGGATAAAATGGATGCACACTGGATGGATTAAAGTCTAAATCTGAAATCCTTCATCATGCTGTAAGCCCCATGTCAAAAAAGCAACAAAGTTGTCCCATAATTACATACATATACATTTTGTATGTAGAGAGACTTTTCACACAACCCCAAATGTTTGAGTTAATTTTAAAATAACCTGCCAATCAAAAGAGGTGAAAATATTGGATTTTTTCCTCGTTGGCTTAATGATTGTTCAAATAGACAATAGAAAACAAATTTGGGACACAACTAACAGCTACATTGCCTTGTTGTTTTTGGTATGTTGCCCCTGACAGGATGCCACCCTGGGCTTAAAACCCACATGAAAAACTGCTGAAAAGATTTCTTGATGCTTCAAAATCAATGTTAAACACAAAGCATCATATTTATGGAAAATAGGATGGATGGATGGCTTTACCTAAGATGAGCTGCAATTATTCTCTTTTTCTTTTATGCACTTTAAAAAGTATCACAAACAGACTTGGTGGTGAAAAACTTTGAAAATGTCCCACGAGAACTGATCTCCACATCGACCACATGAGCAAGAAAACCTGTTCAATCAAAGCCTAAAGCATTTACCTGGAATAATGATTCAGCAACCTGATGAAGTACCTTAAAATGTAAACCTCCAAATTATTGTTTTTAACGTCTTACCGAGATATGAAACTCCCTCCTCTGGAGAGATGGTGCCATACTTCACCATCATCTTCACAAAATCGATCAGCGTCTTCATGATGGTGATCAGGGTTTCTCTTTCCTGAGCGTCTTGCTCTGGAGAAACAAAGCAGAGAGCCAGTAGAAAATGAGGACGGACGTACGGATGGATAGAAATGGTTCTAAATCGTTTGACCGCTGAATTCTTCGTAACTGGAGTGTCGATAATAATGAGATCACTGGAGTGCCTGTGTGTGTGTGTGGGGGTGGTTTTATCATCCACACTTCCTTTTCTGTGTTCAAACAAATGTGGGGGTTTGGGGGAGAAAAACCCTGATTCATCCTCTTCTGACTAAAATAAAATAATCTTCCGTGAGGAGGATTTGAGTTTTCACCTGAATCGAGGCTTTTGAGCAGCCGGTAGAAGTTTGGGAAGTACTGCAGGTCCTGGAGTCCGTCTTCAGGGTTCACCTCGTTGCCCTCCTCTTTCTCTTTGTCCCAGCTGTTGTCCACGTCTTCCTCTGCATCCCTGTCCACCTCGTCTGCAATCTCGTCGTCGTTGTTGGCTGCCTCGTCATCGTCTTCTTCATCGTAACGCCGCCTGGGTGTCTCCCATGCATCCTGAGAGAAATAAAAAAAACACAAAACCCCCCGGCAGGTTTTAGATCCTAGCAGCTGTTACCATGACTATGACATTTTTTGTGTCCCGCCTTACCGTGTCTGAACCCAGGTCGTCCCGCTCTCCCCTAGACTCCTGGTCCATGTCCTCGATTTCGTTATTCTTCGCATTTTTGGTGATGAGATCCTGGAGCGCCTCGGCCACCTGGTATTCCAGAGTATCCGCCTGGTTTTCAGTGATCTACAGGAAAAGAAAAAAATAAAACAGACTATAACAGCAAGTTTGTGATGACAGAGTCCAAATTATTGATCGGTGACCTCAGTTCAACAAGGGGGGCAAAGACGAGCTGTCCATCGAGTGACAAGAAACTAATTCACAGCTGAACTCGTGGAACAATAAATGCAATTTACACATATCTTCATCTGCTGTAGTGACAGGAGGGACTGCACACAGGGGGGGTAACGAGCCCCTGCAGGGGGAAAATGTCAAGCGACCTGCTGGGGCTCCACACAACACGAGTTTCAAAGGGCGGGGCTGAGCTCGGTGCTTACCAGCCCCAGTTTGAGCAGCTTGGAGACGATCCTGTCGAACACCCCTCTGTCGTCCTCCTCGTATATTTTGTTGGCAATCTTCTGAACGATGTCCTCGGCAGTCAGCGGGGTGCCGTCAACCTGCCGGAAGCTTTCTGGGTCATCTGTGAAGAGAGACCATCGATGTCATTGCTTTCAGCCCCGCGGAGCAGAATTACTTTCTTTACACACTTAAAAAAAAAAAGCGCTCCTCATATTCGCCGTGTCACAGCAATCACGAGCGACAAATGTGCAACTGCGACAGTCTGACACTTGCATAACGGCGCCGGCTGCTTCCCGAGGTCCAAAACTGAGTGAAAAACGAGGAGCAGTGCCAGATTATTTTTTGTCCGCGTGTGCAGGTTGAATCATGAGTGATACGGTTCCTTCCATCTATTTTTGGCTCACTTTGAAAAGATCTTGACTGCTGAGCTTGCCAAATGTAAGCGTATAGAGCGTAATCTGGAAGAGGGGGAGAAGAAAACGAATGTTTGTGCCTCTACTGGGTCGAAATGCAGGAGCAGAGGAAGTGATGCTGCAACGTGGTTTGACTTCCAGTCACCTGACCTCTAAGAGGGCTTCAAAGGTCAGACTGAAGTAAACGTGGGGCACCCTTGAAATGATGATAGGTGTTGAGGGTGGTCCGAGATAACATGAAGGGCAGACCTAATGTGAGTGTAAACGTAAAGTGATGTGAAAAAATGTGAATGGCATAAATATAACACTTATTTTATTAGGAAATATTTGCATATTGATGCCTAATCAGAAAGTTGTTCATTTGCACTTAAGAAACAAAAATTGAAATTGTTTGAGTCCTTAAGCAGAAAAATAACTAAGCATATACCAGAAGCTATACAAAAATACATGTAGACTCTATAAAGAAAAACCTTTCATCTCAACTTAGAGAGATGGAAGGCAAATTCTGATTGTAAAGGCAGCTCAAAATAAAATATGATTTTAAAAAAAGAGAGAATTCTCGTATGTGATTTTAGACATTTTAAGAAGGACTAAATGTCTGGAGTTCTATCCTAACTCATTAAAGAAACAAACTAAAACATGTTTCTCATCATTTAGTACTAACTGTGAGTTATCTGTGTTATCACAGTATATATTAAATATTCATATGTGGAGGCATGTTTAAAAACGCGCAGGCGTTAAAAAGATGTTCTATTATTTTTCTATATACGCTATGAAAGCATCCTGCAAAGTAGTGGAGGACAGAGCATCAGCTTTCACCACGTCGGAGTCGAGGAGGAGGAGGAAGAGGAGGAAGAGGAGGATAATCTGTTTCTGCTGGATTCACGTGTCCTCCTCCTGTCTCTGACTGCTTTCTTCCTGCTGCGGCTCAACTCCATTATACCCACGTGTCTCCTCACTCTACTCTATTTCTTAAAATGTCTGCCTGGTGGCCTGCCAGCAAAACCGACAGAGGCAGCAGCCAAGCGATACGGCTCTGTCCTTGAAGGTGATGACGGAGAAGCAACAACAACAACAAAAAAGAACAAAACAAAAACCAGGACAAAGGACGCAGACTGGAGACTTGTGCAAGTGCGTCCTCGTCTTAACCGGATGCGCTGCCCTGCTGCGTCCTGACGGATGGAAGGAACAGGAGAATGAGGGCGAAGTGCGCGTCGTATACCGCGGTACTTGCCGTAGTCCATCCCGTGCTTGGTGGAGTCGTAGTCGTCAGCCAGACGTCTGCTCTTCGTCGAGTCGGATTCGTCCGGGACGTACCGACGGTCCCCCTTCTCCGCCGGCCCTTCCGGGGCCTCCTTGGATTTCTGGCCGTCGGCCAGAGACTTGAGCATCGTGAAGTCGTCGCCTTGCTCTGGCTCCGCGTCCTTGGAGGTCGCGGGCTGTTTGCTCTCTGTCAAGGAAGGAGACGCAAACAGCAGTCAATAAAGGGGGCCGATTGGCTCCATTACTGGAAAAAAGGCGGCTGCAACCTGAATCTGCACGGCAGGCGGAAACAGATAGTCATCAATTGATTGGCAGCGAGGTGTCCGCTTACCTGCTGACCGCACCGCAGCCTTCACGCTGTCCGCCTCTGCAATCTGGGCAAGGACAAACAATTGATAGTCACTCAGGATATGAGGCCTGACAGTTAATGTTTGTAGGGATAAAGGGGGGGAAAAAAACCCCCAGGCTGTTTGAAAAGTGACCATAAAACATATTTGACCGGATATTAAAAGAAGACGATTAGCTGTGTGGGGTGTGACGTCACCAACCTGTTCCTGTAAGGGTCTCTCTTCTGTCAGCTGTCTGTTGTACACAGTCTTATCTGCAACGAAATCAGCGCATCAGCCGTGCAGATGATTTAATTGCGAACTTTAATTCACTTGAGATATAACTGAAAGTTGCTTCGGTGAAAATGGACCTTTTCGGATTGACGCGATCTGCTGGGTTTCTGCCCTCCTAACTCTCCACCAGAGGCAGAGCTTAATCGGATTATCAAACAAAAGATTAAACTGTGGCGAAAATAGACCGCAAGCGGCCTAAAGCGACCGGGGCGCATTAAAAACACCAGCAGCCACCGGCGCTCAACTCTGAGGGTTACACGACAAGTACGTTTAATTTTGAATTTATACAAAACAGACAAGGGAAATAAACACAATTTATAACAACTTATACTTCTTTATGCGCTCCATTTAGCGTTTCGTTGTACTTTTGGGAAGTTTTATGCAGAATCTTAAAAAAACGACTGGCGCACGTTTCCGTCAATCAAACCGCTGCCCCAGTTCCCGTGAACTCACCATCCGCTGAGGCTGTAGTTGTGGGGAAGGCAGATGTCTGGCTCACTGCATTCAGAACAAGGAGCTGGAGAAGCACGAAAAGGCCAACGCGTTTTGACGCCATCCTTGGAATGATCTTAACCACGGAGCGCGCAGGAAACCAGTTTCTATCTGGTGGAGGGGAATCTCTTTTCCTGAGGAACAAAAAAAAAAAAAAAAGCAGACAAAGAAAAAAAATTTGAAGAAGTGCTGAGTGCTTGGACAGCTCCAGAACCCGGTGCTGCGTCTTGATGGGGAGGAAGCCGCTCTGTCTGCCTGTAGACGCACCGGGCGGGTAAAAGGCTGGAGAGGAGAGAGAGAGAGAAAAAAAAAAGATGTGCGCTGCTGCTGGCCGGAGCTGTTGACGCACCGTGGTGCTGAAAGCAGGTCACCTGTCTAATTAAAAGCAGATAAGCAAGGAGGCTGTTCCAGCCCCGTGTGAGCTGCAGCATCACCTGCCAAGGCAGTAATACAGCCCACTATACAACAAGACCTGCCCCCTCATCAGAGAGGAGGGGGGAGGAGACGAGGGGGAGACAAAGGAGAAGGAGGGGATGGACACTGCAAGAAGTGCGCAAGTTTCACTCTTTCTCTCTCTGTCTTCTGGCTGCATAATGAATATTATTTTGTTAACCTATTTTCAGATTTAGATCTAAAACGTGAGGCATTGGAATCACTATCCAGATTAAAAAAACAAACAGCAAAGGAAAAAACCCAGCAAATCATGTTCAGTTCAGTTTCCTAATTTGCGCCATCAAACACGTTCCTTGCTTTTTAAACCTTCTCAAATCAGCAATACCACAATCATAAAGCATCTTCATCAGGCTAGCAAACATGTTGTCTTTCCATTTTCCAACAGCCCCCATCTAAATCCAATTACTTGAGTGAAACATTTTTTGCAGCGTTTGACCATGAAAAAAAAACACGCCCATTTTGTGCGTCACCCACAATCTGCGTCATGTTTGTAGATCTTCCACTGAACCGTCAATAACAAATGTTATTAGAGAAGCAATTAGCCACATAAGCAAAGAGAAACATAAAGTCAATCAGTTTTATGGCTGCTTTACTTTAATAACTTTGTCTCATCTGATGTCATTTTGAAGGGGCTGTCGCACATCATATTTTCTTTCCATAATCTTATTAAACTGCGCCTCTCAACAATTGTTACTTGAATTATTCTTTTTCCCCCCTTCTTCTTTAATATGTGGCGGGAAAAAGATTACATGAATAATATAATCTTATATATTAACAGTAGTGTTTAAAAAAAGTTGTATTTAATATTTTGATCTTGGACATTTTGTCATAAACATTAAAAAAGGTAGTAGTATAACTTTTACCAAGGAGGGCCAAAATAGAACAAGAGTACATACAAGGACCTATTTTTTTTATTTTATTTTTATTTTAAACTCAATTAAAGTTACACTTCACTTCAATTAAAATCACATCCATTCCATCCATCCATTTTCTTACACCTAGGCGAGCCGGGGTTCACCATGGACAGGTCACCAGTCCATCGCAGGGTGGCGTTCACACAATAACCACAAAGTCATATGAAAACATCAGGACATGCTACTAAAATCCCTCCACTTATCCATTGTTTTTATCCATTTTCCCCTGCACAGGTGTCTATCTCCGGTGGTAATTGGGTGAAAGGTGTTCATTAAAAATGTTCATATGGTCATCTGCATCTAGCACTTTGAGATTTTTATTTATGAAAAGTGCATTATAAATTAAATTGATTATTATTATCTGCCTCAGTGATTTAAATGCACTTAAACAAACAAAAAAAACCAATGAAACACTGTTTTGCTCCATAAACAAAAGATAAGATAAGGACACCCTGCCTGCTAAAGGCTGGTGCTTACAGCCTTACCTTTTCTCCTTAGGAGCCAGTCGAGGTGGTTTAGGCATCTGGTTAGGATGCCTCCTTTGGGAAGCAGATGAAGACCCTGGATCCAGAAGAAGGACTGCATCCTCTGGCTAACTGATTGGGGTGAGGGTAGTCTGAACTTCTCAGGTTAAGTTACTGCACAAGTGACCCCAAATAAGCAAAATACAAAGGATAGATGGGTGGTAGTTGGAGCCAAAGTCAAATTTCAAGGTTACTGTGTGTGGAAATAGACTGCATATGGTAATTTTAATTAAAAAACAAGCAAACAAAAAAACCCCCACCTTTTATTCGTAGAGCCTTTCTCATGTTCTGGTTGTGTTTTGGTCTGAGTGTGAGGAGCAGAATTAAGGCATGTGATTTGGATGATGTGGTCCACCACTGATATCCACTGATTTATGAGAGCTTTATGTGAGATTAAATTGCATCCGTTCGCTTCACTCCCTCTGGGTGCAGAGTTTTCATGCAGCCAATCTGCTTCTCAGGCTTGGACTTTAGGAGGAAACAGATTTAGCTGCTGCCCTACTTAAAGACCTGCGCGCATTCATGGGTCTCCATGTTTGCCTTTTACATCCCAAGTTTGTCCAACAGAACTTTGATGATAATTCATCTCAATACACAGAGACACATTTTGAAAAATGTAAATGTATAACTTAGCTTTCTCTGTTTCCTGTGGAAAACATTAGTCATTTTGCACCTAGTCAGAGTCACTGATCGTTTTGCAGATCGTGATGTTGATCCGTCTCTGAGCAGAGCGTGATGGGATGTTGGCCTCGTTCTGTTCGGTGACTGTGCTTCCTGCTTTCTGCTTACCTCAGCGGCCTTGAAAAACACAAGTCCTGCCAAAATCAGAAATCACTGAGCTTTTTCTGAGATTAAAGTGCAGCAGATGCTCAGTCTACTGGATCCTTAATGGACACTAAAAATATCTAGCAATCATCTAAAAACAATACTACGTAGATGTGGGAATGTTCATATTTCGAGGGGGTTTTGCTTGTTTTCACTCCTGTTCAAATATGCTTACCACTTATTTTTAATCTTCTTCCCATTTCCCTGTCATTTCTTGGTTCAATCTTAGAGTATGTGTGCCGCATCACTGACCCCTGGAGGCTGACTGCTAGCATTGCGGCCTCTGAGTTAGTGGAGTTAAAAAAAGAGTAAACAAGTGCACACTAATATATAAAGTATAAAAACCAAACATACAATATTACTCTTCAAAGGTCCTTACATTACACCCAGTTTATTATCATAGTCTGGGATGGTAAGTAAGTATGTATGTATGCTTTTAAAAGAGCCGACATTTCTGTACTGGAAATGTTTTTCTATTGGTCTCATGTAATATTCAAATCTTAAATATCATGTTTTATTGTTTGTAAATGTAAAATCATCATGATTAACTTAGATAAGGGCTCGTAATCATCAGTCTGTAATTAGAACCACATTTTTTGGGTTTACGTTTAGTTTTTGTTTTGGTGTAATACCTAAAAGTCACAGTGGGTGGCATCATATGGTTACATGGAGCCACAGGTAGGTAAACCTTTCAACAGGTGTGCTGATTGCGGCGGAAGCACGCAGTTTTTTGACCATCGTCATCGTTGTGGTTTGTTGTTGCTGACACATTTGACCACCATGATCAAATTAACCAGGGTTTTTCCAACAACCAGCTGTTCTTCTAGAGCAAAAAGTCAAAAATGTCTCTTTTTGGACTCTGCTCCAGCCAGGCAGGCTCTTTGTGAATGTTGTTCACATTGATACAGCAGCCAAGAACACAAGGCTTTCTAGGCTCTAAAGCATCAGCATTTTCTATGGATGAGAGTAAATGACTGATATGAAAAGGCAACTTTATGATTTAATTTACTTTAAGGGGTTGTCTTCAAGTTGAATCTTGCTAAGTTTTTGGGACACAGAAGTAAAACTAGAAAATTTCTGAAGAAATTTAAACGAGGCCTGCCAAAATGTGCCGGTCGCTTGAACCCCAACATTCGGATGCTACAAATTAGCATCAATACTAAAGTAAGCTGCAATGTACTCAATAGCATGTGGAAAGTCATAAGCATGTTGAGTAACATGGACTTACTCCATTCAGTATGTTGAAATTAATGTAATGAGCCAAATTGCTAACATTAGCCTCAATGCTGTCAGTAGCATGTGGGGCATCACTAACATGTTGTCTTACATTGACTTACTCTATTCAGTGTACTAAGCGTGATCAGTGATTCTTGAGAATAGGGTCAAAACAGGTCCTATGGATAAAGCACAAAATTTGAATAGAATATACACAAAATATACTTTTTTTCAAATATCGGACTATATTAACCTGGGTCATGTGAGCACATGTATATTTGCTGAATATTTTTTTATTTTAACATTGTAGTCGGTGGTTGATGCCTGTAAAAGCTCTTGTAAAGGAACAGAACTCAATATATTATAATAGTTTAAAACAATTTTAAAAATACTAAAATTACATATTATGACAATTAAGTATAAGTAGTCATAATTATAAAAGTATCAATAAATTGAATTAAAAATATTTTTAATTCAATTTTCCAACTCCATTGAAATGTATCCCTAGTTTTTGTCAACACTGTCAGACATAAAAGAATGTAAAAAAAAACAGGCATGATTGGGGGGCACTAGAACTTCTGAGGACCCTGTGATCTCTTCCTTTCTCTCTCTTTGCTAAGAGGGCTGGTTAGCTCTAGTTAGCTTATGTTATTCTTTAGTTTCTTCTTTTTATTCCTAAGTTGCTTGTCACAACCATGATGTGTCAACTCCATAACTGACAATTTCCAAAACTTTGATGAAATTTTGTGAAATAAAAGCTTAATTTTGGTATATTATAAAGATTTCATGGATCTACAATATGGCCTCCTTCAGAATAACATCATATAAATTGAGGTAGTTTGGCTTTTTGTCAAACTACCTCAGTTTGACTATGTCAGTTTTTTGTTGCTTTTGCCACCACTAGATGATATGCATATAAGATAGGACATAAACAGCACTATTCAAAGATGCAATGAATTTATAGCAGTTGTTCGAATTATCTAATCGGCACTATAGTTATTACCATTGCTGACTTCTATATGGTAAATATAGCTGAAATGTTTTTCTTGTAAGCTTAGATAGGCCCAGATTTTCTGCTTCTGGAGACCCTCTTCCTTTACCTACTCTTGTCAAATTGACAAAGATAAGAAGAAATCGCCAACTATATTATAAGACAGACGTTTCCTCATCTGCATAGTTCAAGAAAAACCTGAGATAAAACAGCTATTTGTTCACACATACCGTATTTTCCGCACTATAAGGTGCACCGGATTATAAGGCAAACTTTCAATGAATGGTACATTTTAAAACTTTTTTCATATATAAGGCGCACCACATTATAAGGTGCATAGAATAAATGCAACAGTAGAGGCTGCAGTTATGTGAAGCATCCACTAGATGGAGCTGCACTAAACAGAATATCAACAAAACATTCTGACTCAGATCAGCGAGGAGATGATGAACGTGATGTTAAATAACCTGCAGACGACCTGATTCTAGACGGTTGGTAGGTAGATAGGCCAGTCATACTTTCTTAATATATTACAAAGGAGTGTTCTGACAAATATCCCAGCATGCACTGCGTGCTTCTTCTTGGCGGGAAATGAAGTCGGAGGCTGCTAACCGCAGTTACTAGACTTGTTGCAGCTCAATATTGGTCCATATATAAGGCGCACTGGATTATAAGGCGCACTGCTGGCTTTTGAGGGAATTGAAGGTTTTTAGGTGCACCTTATAGTGCGGAAAATACGTTATACTTTATTTTCCGCAGTGGTTAAAAGGTTTAAATCTACAGTAAAAATAAGGCCACCACTCAGAGTGATGGTAAGGATGCAAAAAAAATAAATAAATTTGGAGGTGTGCTGATGTTGAACCTTTTAAGCAGGATGAAAAACCAGCAGTAAGAATTATAACCATGATCAAAAATGGCAACACAGAGAGCATCTTAAATTTTAAAAGAGCTAACATATGAGAGGACCGGGGCCTCTGAATGATAAAGATTGCACAAGAGGAACGGTCAAAGACCTCTGTATGACTCCAACTCTGTAAAATCTATTGGAAGAAATGTTATTTGTTTACAGCACAAACAGCAGGAACCAATAATTGTCTCACAATAAAGTATGAATAGCTTTGTAGATGGATTTTGATGCAACCCATGAAGCCACTAGGTGTCATAGCAGAGCTGCAGAATAACTATTCAATCCCAGTCCAAACCATTTAAACAGATCTCCATGAATCAGAAAAACCAAGCTCTTTTCTTTCTCTTAGTCAAATGTTTTTGACCTGATAGGTTTCTCATGCACTGGTGAGATTTCTGCATATTCAGGTGTAGATTTATGACCGTCTGCACGAATGTGTGTGTACGTTATTGTATGGCTGTACTAGTACTGTGTGTATGCTACATATAGTGATATTCTCTGAAAGTGGTGAGGAAGTGATTTTAAATGCAGAAATAGCAACAGGAAGACATTTTTTGATTTTTTTTTTTTGGCGCTACTTCTGGTTTCAGTCTTTGGCCTTGGTCGGAGCTCTCTGCTGATAAGATTCAAGGAGTGTAGTCGTCTCAGGTTGCGTTCAGCAGCTGCATTTCCTTTATGTAGTTTATGACTTCCAAAAGGGCCGTACCATTCATTTACTTCCAAGAAGACCTTAAATGAGGAAGAAACAAGCTAACAAGTGTGAGAATCCTCTTGGACTCTATTGGACATGTGAACTTGAGCTTGTGTTTATACGAACAAGTGACACGGCACACCAATGGCAGTATTTGTTTGTCCGTTCAGTTTCTTTATAACTGCTTTTTGACCCCGGGTTTTGGGAACGTTTAAGCACGAGGTTTCTCTGGGAAACCCCTGGGAACGAGATGGCAAGAGAAACATTTCCTCTTATCATCAGTCTCAGGGGAAAGCTAATGGGACCTCAAAGGCAGTCTGTGACAGCAAAAAAGTCATGGCGCATTCGGCTTTTTATTTGCTATTTTCAGGGCGCAGAGCAATGCTTTATGTATTAATCTGGGATTGCAGCTTCACTACTAGAAGTCTGTGCTTTCTTCCTTAGTCCATGACCTCAAAACTGCCAGAGAAGTAAATGGCTGCTCCTTAATGAGGCTTAATTGTGGGTGAAATGCCACTTTGCATGCATTACACCACACTGCCTAATTAAGCTTCCATAATGACCTTTTTTTGGGTTTACCATATTAACATTTCACCACCTGTAGGCAGCTGCAGTAAATGAGCCAGCATTCCTGTGTTCCTCCAGAACATTTAAAAGGTCACAGGTCCTACAGTGACACACATATGACCTCCTAGGGGCGTTGTATGTCAACATCTCATTTATCAGCTCTCACTACCTGTTTAAGCTGCTTTTCTAAACTGCTGCCATAAAAATTGCACGAGTTTGTCATAATTTGGTGGTTTGTGAAGTTTTTTTCCCGTCTTTGTTTAAGGTTTTATTTGGTTTTTGATTGTTCTGGTGTACCACTCTAGTGGTTTAGGGTAAGCTTTGCTTTATTCTCAGTCACTTAGCACATGTGCACCATAACCTTGCTAGCTATAACATATGGAGAGTTTTCTCTGGTTCCTTGTCAGATCTTTGTCATTGTCTCCAGTGCTCTTATTTTCTTATTTGGTTTACTGGTGCCAATTAAGTGACACACTAATGCTTGGCAGATTAAATAAAAGCTGGATTAGTGCATTACTAATTGTTTCTTCATGCTAATTCTTTTATTGGGTGCTTAGTCAGACTCTACTTTGATGCCCTGTTTCTACATCTTGGGGCGACAGTGGTTGCAGTTCGTCCTGTAACTGGTGGGTTGCTGGTTCCAACCCCGCTTCATCTGCCTCAGTTGTTGTGTCCTTGGGCAAGTCGCTTGACCCGCCTTGCCTGCTGTTGGTGGTCAGAGGACCCAGAGGCGCTCGAGCATATGGCAGCCTCGCTTCTGCCAGACTGTGGCTACAGCGCAGTAGCTAGCCACCATCAGAGTGAAAGTGTGCGCGAATGACTGGTAAAGAGCTTTGGGGTCTTCTGAACTTGATAATGTGCTATGAAAGTACAGGCCTGGGTGAAACTGCATGTTTGCTGAGCTCATTATAGGAGCTACTTCTGAGTGAAACCCTGGTTAACACATTGTTAAAGGGGTAAGAGAGGAGCAATGTTGTGATGACTTCCTGAAGGTGGAGTTTCAAAACGAACAGGAGTCTTTAAAGAGACAAAGGCCAAATTCAAGGTGTTAATTTAGGAAGCAACATTTCTTTTAAGTCACATTTGATAGTATTTTTATAATAACTGAAGGTAATATAGTTACTTGATTGTGCTGTAAAATCCCTTATTGTATTAGAAAATACAATAAGTAAACATGCATTCAAAAGTAGACCTTCATATTGTTTGAATAAGGTGTGATGAACCAGGGGCACATCTCAGAGCTGCAGTTCTAGCAAGAGTTACAGAGTCCTGGTCTAGATGACCCCACCAAGCAGAGGAAAACATCCGACTGACCAGCGTGCTAATCTGCAGGAAGTCTGCAGGACCTCAGCTTGCTGCAGACAGGGGACCTGCGGCCTTGGCCAGAAAAAGTGCTAAGTGGTGTCTGAGAGGAACTGTAAGTGCTGCAAAAAAAGAAAGCTGTTCTGCACTAGAACAGAAAACAAACCATTTGGCCAAGGGCTTCTGTTTTTGTTGCTTTCATGGCTTCATCCGTTGACCGCGTGTCCTTCAGCGCCATTCACAACAAGATGGGACCATTAATTGTACAAAAGGCACAAACCATCTTGGATCTGGTTTTTTTTGCCTCTCAAGTCGGACTGAGGGCAGACTGGACGCTTCACTGGCTCCATGTCTCATATTAAGAGGCATTGTGAAAGGTTGCCATCTTTTAGCTGTGTAGAGTTTAGAAGATGCTTCAAAAAAACATCTTAGCATCTCTTGCATTTCTTTTCATTTTTACAAAATTGATTCAGTTTTGCTCAAGACAAGCTCTATTTACATACAATATATAAACCTTTAATCAGATTATACATTCCTTCTTTTTATAGTTGTTTATTGTAGGAATAAGTGACATTTTGTGTTTTGTGTTTTCCCTCAGTCCTTCTTGCTTTGGAAATTGCTTTGTGTTTTAGTTCACATCCCTCTGTGTTCACTGGTTGGCTCTCTTCTTTCTCAAAGCTGTACCAAATCCCCCTGATTAATCTCACCTTGAGAGAACTAATATCATTCAACACCCTTGTGTTGGTATAAGCTCTGTTTTTTTAATTATTTTTTTGTATTGTTGATTCTTTCATTATGATTTTCTGTCTTCCTCATGCTCTTTCTGTGAGTTTATTGTTTTCATCCAGCTTTCTATCATGTTTAAAATAAATAAATCAACTTAATAACACTAATTTATTGAGTTCAATAAATAATAAACTCAATATTATTTATTAAACTCAAGCATAACTAAAGTATGCATTTAAGAACAAGCATACTTTTCCTATGCTTGTTCTTAAATGCATGCATAATGAGTCATCCATTATTTAAAATTTTAAAGCTAATTTAATTTGAAAGTAATTTTTCTCTAATAAACAAAATGATTATAACTCCCACCTGTGACTGTCTTCACATCTGTCCTTTTTGCAGTACCCACCTCAGACTGTAGGGGGGAAACTAGACGCATCCTGGACCTGTAAGTTTATTACTCTACTCACATCCGTACACACCCCTTACTCCCTATTTAGATTTCTTTATTTTAACATCCATGTTCATAAACTTGGTGGAAAACATAAAGCATCATTTGGAAAAATAGCAGAGGCAGAGAGAGGCCATTTCTACTCAGCAGAAATCAAACTAATCTTTGCTACCTACCCAACCATCTTTTTGCGTACAATGATTAAAAAGAAGCAACCCCTAAGAACTGTTGCAACAGATAAGATAGAGGGATTAAGTTCAAGGAATATATGTATGTGCAAGTGTAGTTTCTTCTTTTTCCCATAAAGGATCATTATTTGAGCTAACAGTTTATATCACGCTTCATTTTTCCTGCGTGTTCAGACTGTTATTCATCAAGTCTCAGAATGAGCCAGGAAGGAGAGAGTAAGAGAGGGGCCAGATTATGTTGCGGGTAAATGAATCAGTTACTTTCCAGAAACGTAAATGACATCATTGCGCATGTGTGACTGTGTGAGCCCAAACGGGGGGGCTCAGAAGGTGGGTGGTCTGTCTGCTCTGCAACGCTGCAAGCAGACAGAGACATGAAGCTGACAGGCCTCTCCGCCGGCTGCAGACGTTATCCAGCTGGAGTCACACCAAGCCACCTGTAATATGTCTCCCCAGACCGGGAGCCGACTGGAGCAGAGGGCATCTAATGAACCAGAAATCTCTGCTCTCTTCCTCAATTGGGAAAGCTACTAAATCTTCCCTTCGGTCTGCATGTGGCTCAAATGGGCAGGAAAGAAGCGGCTTCATGGGCCATTTATTATTCCTTCTTCAGACCTAATATATCTGCATCCTTACCGTTTAATTTCAAACACCACATCCTGTGAGAAAAATCTTTTTCAGACTTGAAGACATGGTGATTTATGTGCTTCAAAATCAGATAAATAAGCAGTCGACAGCTCGTCAGAGCTGGTCTGTGTTAGTTATTCACATAGCGTGATGGCTTTTAAGGAAGAGGAAACTTTCAAAGCTGGAAACTACGAGCGATGCACGCCGGTTATCTTTTTTCTTTCTGGCACAACACATTATTAGCTGTGCTATTTAGTTGGTAGTCAAATCAAATTCTAAAATAATCCACCAGCTGTGAAAGTCAGCTTAGTGTGTCTATTGTTCAGCTGCTAATTTTTGTATCTCTTTTATATGTGTGGCTCTCCTTCCTGATAGTGTTGTTACATTTAGCTCTGTGTGTCCACACTGATGTTCTGCATATCATTTTAAATCCATGCAAAACAGGATTTACTCCCTCTGCACATACAGCCTGAAAAATATGGAAAGATGCTTTTCAATCCAGGCAGCAAAAACTTTCACTAAGTTTGACATTTTCCTGAAAATGGCTGATCTGTGAAGAGCTAAATCTGTATTTTTTTTATTTTTTATAAATTTTTGACTGGAAAATCAGAACCACTGCATGAACACTGGAAATAAAAAGTATACATACCCTGCGGAAATTTTTGATTTTTGTGCCTGGAAGAATATGAGACCATGATAAATTATTTTAAAGCCTTTTTCAGATGTGATGTGATGGATATTTTGCAAATTTCAATGATCAAAATAGAGGGACAGATATAACAAATAAGAATCTACAATAAACTGATTTCAACCCTTGAGTAGTACCCGTGTTGGAGACGCTTTTGACTTCACTTTGAATATTAAGTCACTTTGAGGTTAGGTGAATCTGAAATAAAAGTTGATTGTTAGAGTTCCTTGACATGTACTCATAGTTATCCTATCATCATAGTTTGGAGAGAGTCTGTAAATTGTAAAAATTATCTAATTTGTATGGAAGTCCAAGTCAGAGGAACTGACTGACAGCTGAACTGTTGGACTTATTGTATGTTTTGTGAAAACACACCAACACTATGATATGGCGTTTGCAAAACTATGATTTGGAAATGCTTTTCCCATAAATAGAAGATGGATAAATTTATTTGTTGTTCTAACAGCCTGATTTTACCCAAAATCTGCAGTTTCCTATAAGAAAGATGAAGCGAGGTTTAATTTTTCCGCATCACAGTTAATCCAAGCGTCACAAAACGTTATGTTCTGTGTAGTCCACGCCAAACTTCAGAACTAAATCTGCCTGAAAATCTCTACGGTGGACAAAAGAAGACCCCACAATCTGATGGATCCAAAAGATTGTAGCAAGTTTGAGGGGCCATGTTGGGATGTGTTAGGGAAGATAAGATGAAACAGATCATTACATCAAACCAAATATGCTTTGGTTACTAACTTGTCTTTCTACATGTATTTCAGGATATTGTACAATCCTTCATTCAAACAAGTGTAGTTATAACTATTTTAATAGCATGTCCCAAAAAAAAGTTGTCATGACTCGACATTCTCCTGCCAAAAGGCTCAACTCACCATAAAATCTACCATTTTGACTTTATTTGCTAAAGTGCTTTCATGATAGGTTTTTGACCCAGGGTTGTAGCTCATATATGAAAAGAGATTTTAAAATATTAATAAAGACCTTAAACATTATTCTTATAAAACATATGGTAGACTAAATTCACTTTCACTGATGAAAAGTTTTGGTTTTTTTTTTTTACAAATAAAAATCTACCCACTTTACTCTTGTGGTTTTTACCTTCACAACTTCACAAACTCCATAAAATGAAGCCTTCCTCCTAACTATTTAGTCACATGATGAATATCTTTGACTGTTTCCTAGCAGCAGGGGGTGACTCAACTCACGCTTTAGCTCAGGTTACCCCAGAGAAAGGAAGCAGGAATGCTTAATGTGAATCAAATGCAGATTCAAAAACATTTCCAATTGAAGGATTGGTACTTTTGTGCAACCAGGTTATCGAAGTACATTATTTTTCCAGAATAAATGTTGAATGAGTTTTGAAATCATTAACTGGATTCTCTAAACCTACTTCAGGAACGCATGCTTAACGTGTTTGCGTGATTTTGTGTCTCTCTGTTGCTGTGTGACACTGGTGACCCTCTGACCTCATGAGATGGACGCCCACCCTTCCCCTCTTGGATGAATGGATGACTGCCAGTACCGATTTAAAGAAATCTTTAATAAAAGACAAGTGTTATCACCCTTTTTGAGAAGATTGACACGGACTCATAACAAACATACCATGACACAGTACGCAACGTTACTCGCAAACATTTGAACACACTCAAAATACACAGACTGATTACTACGACTGATTATCTTCCATATCCAAACTCTCTACTACAGTCATTTTTTTTGGCTGTTGGTACAGTACAACTTAAGCACACAAAGGGAATGTATAATGCGTATATTGTGAAACACGGTGTCCTGGTTTGCAGCAATGATCCACTGAGTGAAGAGACACTAAATGGGAAAAACAAAGAAAAAGAAACCCCTCCCTGACCCACAGCAGCAAGATGTTACAACAACCTCCGTGGAAATGGATGGGGAAGAAACAGGAAGACGAGAGAGATGAGGAAGAGACAGGTGAAACGGAAACAGGAGGCAGGAGACACCGGCAGGGAAAGGAGCAGGTGGAGAAGGAGCGAGTAGAGGTGCGAGAGGTTAAAGCGTTCCTTCGTCTAGCAGTTTGTTGACGCCGTTGCAGATCTTCCTCAGAGAGAGTCTGTACTCCTCTCCGTCCCCGTACAGCTCCGCCAGGAAATCCGCGTTGGCAAAATGGTTGAAAACATGATCGATGCGTGCGTGTGAGCGCGCGGTCAGGTGGCCCTCCACCAGGGTGTGAAGCAGGTCCCTGCACTCCAGCAGGAGCTCTGCCAGGATGTTCCTGTCGAAGGTATATTCCACCTCGTAAAACGACACCGCCGTCATGGCCGCCTGGTTCATCTTCTTCTTGAAGCGCTCCACGGTGTCCAGCTCGTCGGGACTGAACTGGTTGTTGCGGTACAAGATGCCGATCTTCAGGGCAATCTTGATCACGTCCTTGATGATCTTGTGCGCTTCTTTCTTGCTCTTGGTGAACTCCCGGGTCGCTTTGTAGAGCTCATCCAGGATCTCGCTGCTGGTGTCGTCTGTAAGCATGTTGGCCACCGCCATGGTCGCCATCTTGCTCAGGATCTTCTTTTGGGCCTGCATGGCCAGGGAGCGAGAGTTAAAGCTCTCCTGTCCTGGAGGAAGACAAAGGCAACAGAGAGCAGGATGTGAGGCGAGAAGGTCATTCAAAGTTTCACAGCAACATCAAAAACCAGCTGAAAATGTTGCTTTTCTACAGCCTGTGTAGCAAAGCAACATGCTAACTGGTCATTTATCAGAGCTTACCGGGTGCTTACTCCATTTTACAGAGTACTGCATGATGAGGTAACTTATTTGCACTTTGAAAATGACACATAATTTCATGCTTACTGCAGATTACCAAAAATAATTCACACTGTGTTTAAGGACTACTTAAGGGATACTTTACTTTCCAAGAGAATTACATGTTTCTTCTGTCACAAGCTGGCAAGTTACTTCCTGAAACGTTGTGAGCACGACCTTGGACCTGAATTTGTAATCTTCCAGTAATTCTAAGTTCATTTTCTGGAATGTCAAGGATACTAATGCAAAACCTACAGGTTCACAAAACTGCAAAGTACGTTTTCTCAAGCTCTACGAAAATGTTTATTTTTTCCAGAAAAACCTGAAAGTATGTGAAACTTTTATGGTCTGGAGAGAACTCTTTATGTTAATAGACTATAAATTGAGAAAAATACCCTTGAAGTCCTTTTAGCCAACTCGTGTATTTCAGGTTACTGGTACAGGCTGCATGTAAAACAAACACACTCTGGTCTCTGAAAGTGGTGATTTCCGAGCAGCACCTTGTCAGTTCTGGGAAAGTAAGTTGAATCTCCCAGGAAATGACTCTCTATTACTAAGTATCAAAAAGTATCAGAAAAAGAACCTACAAGCTGTTTAAGAAAGCATTGTATAGGTTCTAGAAAGTACCTTGTAGTCTTGTCCTTTTTTAAATTTTATCTTGAGAACAGTGAGTCTTTGAAATGTTATCTTGATACTGTAAACAAAACACAGAGTGCAGCATCCCTGTATGTGTTTATACTATGAGCTTTGACTAATCTCTGTGGTGTTCAGTGTGTTTGCACAAACCAGCTGAAGTCCATCTGGATAAATTAGCTATTGAAACTGTTGACCTATTTGGAAAAAAAAATGAAATAAAAACTTTTCCTTGACCTTATCCATAACTCCCCCAAAAAACTATGTGCTGTTTTAACCAAGCAATGCAGAGGTCTAACTATGCTCTCTGAACTTATTGCTGTGAGTTTATGCAGCTGGATGCAGTTGAGGTAGTTTCAGTAAATATGACAGCAAAATACAACCTATTCACGAACATCGGACAAATGTCAGGCAAACATCTGTTTACGTCACTGTGAATAAAGCTCATATAAAACAAAACAAATGTGAAACATGAGCACACAAAACGAGGCGCAGGCTCATTCTGCGGCAGGGTGGCGTCTTTGGGAGGCTTCGCCGTCGGCTCTGGCTCACATCAAACAGCTGACCTCTGATAGGAGTCTTTAACAAGTCCGGAAAACAAATCCCCCATTTTTTGTGGAGTCCCACTGGATCCACAATTTGTCCTGCAGAGGCGAACATGAAAGGCTCTCTGTTCGGTTATCCAGCGGGAGCCGGCAGGCTGGCACGTGTCGGTGTGAATGTGAGGAGTGGGGCTTTATTTAGGTGCCACCCAACTTCAAATTACACACCGGATAACGTCCTTTATGATTAAAGGCGAGGAGAGAGAGGCTTCACTTTTCTCTCCTGCTCCATAGGTGCATCGAAAAGCCTCCTCTTCCTCCTCCACATGTTCCTCTAAAGACGGGGAGAGGGGGAGGCCAAATTCAAGGAACAACGCACGATTTGTCGCCACTGCATTTTGTTTCTACCAGACGGATATTATTGGCATGTTTTGAATTCACACCAGCGTCACATCATGCTCTGCATCAGAGCAGAGGTTGAGTGGTGCCCCCCCCACATCGGGGAGAAACCTAATCCGTGGCATTTCACATGAATGTGGAGAAGTGACATTTCATCTGTTGGTCTGAAGCTAAATGACATTTCATGAAATACAATTAGCCCACCATGACATTTAACAACAAATAAGGCAAATTCCTTTGTCTACAGTCGTTCACTCTCCCCTAGCAACACCACAACTACGTCCTTCCTGCTCCTTCAACAGGTCTGGTGCTCTTAACCAAAAAAATTAGCTGAGCTAATGACAAACCCACATTTGGTGGCTGGGAGAAACATAAACCAGCTGTTGGATGCCTGTGTAGTCCTTTGAGTTTATGCCCCATTTCAGTGGCGTCGTGTCCTAGTGGCGTCAGTTTTCAGTGGTTATATTTTAGGTTGGCTGTCCAAAACTACACGGTTTGTTCTGGGAAGAGTCATTTGTCCAGATGTTTGATCTGTTTGGACAACACCAGCAGAGATCTTCATTTAAATGAGTTCCCATGAGCCTTTGCAATGTTGCTTGGTGGGTGTAAAATGATCTCTCTGTGGAGATAGCAAACTTTAAGAGTTTTTTTTTAGACCATTTCTGGGAAATTTGATACCCAGAACTAATATAGGATCCATTACAATAAACAATCCAGAGTAACTGAATGAAAACTTCCTGTTAGCATGGCAGCTAGGTGGTTACTGCTAGTTCTGATTGGCTGTTTCTGACTGAGCGGAGTAATTATGCAGAACAGGAAGGAGATCGATTATTTTTTAGAGATTATCTGTCTCATGTTAGGACAGAGAA